>CM057045.1:39474414-39691914 GCA_029948455.1 Solanum rostratum
GGGATGTTATCAAACTTAGTATTATATACAAGGCAACCAGGTAATTCAGCCAAGGGAACATTCATGGCCAATATCACAGCCAGTGAAGTGATTCACTAGCCGTGAAAGTGTCACTGAAGGGGAACACTGGCTAAGACCACATGGACACATATTTTCTTTCCTCATCCATGCCTTACAATGTATTGTTCCTTACGTCATCTCCTTCTTGAGATCATTTGTCGTCAAATAAGATAGAGTATAGCTTGAGTAGATTCAATTAAATATTACACAACCCAAAATGAATGAAAAATGCAAATTCACCATGTAAAACCATGAAATCATTAATTCCATTCTAAAACAACATTTCAATAAGTTTTGTGCCCGTGTGTGCATGCTATGACATAAAGCCATAGAAATGAAGGAATTCAGAACATTTAAGCATGCAAAACCTATAACCTTATGCTTTAGTAGATTCGAATATATAAGGGTATCTTTGCAAATATATCAATCAAAACCTTGTCATAAATCAAGTTTTCCTGAACATTAACACCTTCCAAAGTCAGAATTGTACTTGGATCTGCAACCTTCCTTAAACTGGACACATGGTATACCGAATAAATGGAACTTGTT
The DNA here is from genome assembly GCA_029948455.1 of Solanum rostratum. NCBI lineage: Eukaryota > Viridiplantae > Streptophyta > Magnoliopsida > Solanales > Solanaceae > Solanum > Solanum rostratum. Next base: position 39,475,024 of record CM057045.1, read on the forward strand.
TCAGAAGGCAAATCTAATATATAAGCCACATTGCTAAATCATTCAACAATTTTATAAGGACTACATACTGGGGACTCAGCTAGCCCTTTTAACAAAAATAAATCACACCCTTCATAGGTAAAAACATCACATACACCCTACCATAAACATAGAACTCAAGGTCTCTTCTCCTAACATACGAATAGGACTTTTAATGACTTTGAGCCATTTTCCGCTCCTCGCGAATAAAGAACCCCTTTTCCATAGCATCTAACACCAAATTATGACCAATCAATGCAAACTTGCCTATCTCGAATCTCGTACAAAGAATCAAATGGGACCATTCTAATGCTAGTATGACAACTATTAATGTAAACAGTCACAATGAGCGATAAATGATCATCCTTTCTACCCTTGAAATCCAAAACACCAGACCTCAACATGTTTTCAATGGTGGAAATTTTCGTCTGCAGCATTGATATCTTGGAACACACAACCAATCCTGTTACTGAAATACACTATCTACCCCTTGGGATGAAACTTTAGCTTAACTTTAAAATTCAACTTCTTCCACTAAACCAATGGTAGGTCAATGTCCTACTTCACCTTGACATCACCTACCACAAAACCTTCAGCCCCATCTTTTATAATGACTTGGTTTGTTATTTTTGGTATTATCATTGAAAATTATTATTTTCTCCTTTGGTAAGTTGATTTGGGTCTATTTAGAATTATTTAAATGGTTGGAACTGGAATCCTATGTTTTAAATGTAGATAATAAAAATTTTGGCATTTTTGAAGACTTGAGTTTTGAAAAAGAGAGTTTTTGTTTAGTTCTGAATTTTGAATGTCGAATTAAGATTTGTTAGTTGCATTAGTTGCAGAACATTGTAATTGAACTATAAAAAGTTACAGAACTGAATTTGAAGTTAATCGGAGGTGTTTAGGCCCAAAGTTGTGATTTTAGTCGTTTTCCGAATCAAAGTTTCACTTTTGTTAATATTTAGAGTTTGATAGCTCAGATTGGGATTCCAAAAGATCCAACAGTTCCAGATGGTGAAACTACTACTATAATTGGTCTTAAAATAATTTTTGGAGTTGCCAAGGGCCGTTTGGTATTTTGATGCTTTAAACTAGTTTTATTGATTTGAATCAATAAATGTGGTGAGGAAGCCTTAAAACTAATTTCTGATGATTCTATTGAGTCTAGATTACAATTTCTTATATTGATACTTATTTGGTTTGTTAAATTCTGAGTTCGTATGAATTTTGGGGGTCCATTCTAAGTAAGGAAATTGGACTTGGCTATTGCTGGTTGCTGATATCTTGTGCAGGCAGCCTCCTTCTCCGCGTTCACAGAGAAGCCTCCACGTTTGTCGAGGTGAGGGTCTGCTGAGCTCTGGATTCATGCAGTTGAGTCCTATTGATCTCTGCATTCGCAAGACGGGCTACACAATCGCAGAGTAGTTTTTATACTTACACAGTTTTAAACTCATAATTAATTTTAATCAATTTTTTAACTTTTATAGTTTTAAGGTGATTTTGAAGAAACATTTTCAAAGATTCTTGTTGGGTAAATGATTCTAGAACTAAACTAATCATTTTCAATGAGTTTTAACTTGATTTTGTCTTGGATTTCATGAAATCAAGCATCCAAAATTTGGGATTTTTAGACTATATTTTCCAAACATTAAGCATTGATTTCTCATTCAATTTAATCTTGCTTTTAATGGAATTTTCACCCATGATCTCTATTTTTTTAGTAGTACATGATTTCCGAATCAATTTTTCAGATTTGAGGCTTTCAAATTTTAGCTCTAATTTTTACTATGTTCCCATAAGCGAAAATAATGCCAATATGGTTATAAAATTTCTTCTCTTGATGAGTAATAACTATTATTCATAGTGGTTGATCAAATTGGACAATTCAGTTAATTAAAAGCTTATACAAGTGCATATTCGGATCGAGGAAGGTTCGACTAACCTTGTGGGACTGATTTTGAACTATTTATCTTTTTTATATAATAACTGTGATATTTAGGAGGATAATTGTGTAAAAGTTTATCTGTCAAAATGATTTTTGGAAGTGATTCTGATCGAGCCAACTTGTGGTAATCTTGATCCTATTGATGATCATAGTTGAATTATGATCAAATGATGACGAATTGATATAGAATATTACTAAATGAGAACTGTGAGACCAATTTGGACTTGAATGATCCAATATTATTCGTATACTTGTATTTTTTGGACAAGGTAGGTCCATTATCATTGTTAAATTTGCATATTTGGGATGAGTTATGTCTTGTATCATGGTCATCCTTGCATAATTGAGATGAGTTAGGTCCAGTAATATTGATACTCTTGCATACTTTTGATGAGTGATGTTCAATATTATTGACACTCTTTATATTTGATATATTATAATGATCTAAAATATGATGATTGTTTGGGCATTAGTTGTGACACTTGATATTACTCCTTGAATACATATGATTATTAGGAAATTCATGCATTAGTATTCCTATGGTACTGCTTTTCCATGTTTACATGCATATTTGGATTGCGTTGTTGATTTACACCAATTATATGTGGCTTGTGACATCTCTTGAACTTGGTTGGAGACAAGGGTGAGATTTATACTTCATATACCTTTAGCACGGGCAGGGGGAAAGGTTGTGGCATTCTGATATCATTTGACCACAGGTAGGTGGAAAGTCTGTAACCCCCTTCTTAATTGGATTGATGAGTTGTGCATTATACTTTACATTGTGGCATATGGAATCTTGGATTCTCGAAGATATTTTTGTTCATTAACATAGTATATATTTTATCTTGTGCTAACCTTTTTGGATGCGGGGATAGGGTTCTTCATTATTACATGTTTGTTTTGATTTCTCTTACCTAGTCAGTTAAACGTACTTTGTACATTTTAGTGTACTCACCCCTACATTGTTTCCACCTTGCATATGAAGCATAGGGTTGAGGAAAGGATAGTTGATCATTTCATCTGAGTGTTATCTTTACTATCAAGATCTCAGCGGTGAAACTCGAACTTTGAGTTGCCATGGATCTACGGATCCTCTTTCCATTTGTTTTCTCTTAGAGTATGTATCAGGTATTTTGAAGCAACAATATATCTTCTTTTGATGCAATTCCATTTAGCCAATGATTACAATTTAGATGCTCTAGTACTCATGACTCCAGATTTTGGGCGATTCATTATGTTATGATTTGAGATGTTTTCTACTTTATTTCCTTTTTCTTTAGTTGTGATCCATTTTAGGTCATGTCCAATTAGGTATCAGAGCACTAGGTTCGCTGGGCTCAAAAGTCAACACCAAGGTGTCTAACAGGGTCTCATGGATCAGTGTGTAGATGTCCACACCCATCTTCGGTAGGCTACAAGATGCTTGATAGGGTATTTTTTATATCTTGCTTTTATTTATGCGATTCTTTGTATGACCCACTTTCAAAGAATCTTATCTACTCCTTTTGTGTAAACATCGATTACTCAATCCTATTACTCCATGGGATAGCCTGTGTAAGATGATGTGACTCTCAGTCGAGGTTGAGACAGAGCTCGTTTTGAACACCTAATTTTGACCGACCCTCGACTTATTTTACGCATTTTTTATATGTATATTTAAACAAGGATTCTAATTTGCAAAATAAATACTTTTATTCAACGCATCTAATATTTGGATCCCAAAATGTGTTTTATTATCGTTGTATCATTATTGAAAAATATAATATAATAATAAGTAAATAAATAAACAAAATATATATTATGCTAGTGAATAGTAGTGAAAGTAATATTCGAAGTTTATTATTCGTTATTATTATCAATACTTTCGTTATTTTAATGTTAGTAATACATGTATCATGTCATTTTTTAGTAACCGTTTTATTCAAAGTGATAATTTCATAGCGTGTTCATGCTAATTTTTAGCGTGAATTACGTATTCTATTACACAAGTTTACAAAGCGTAATATTCTTATTTAAATTTTATCGATGTGTGTTCAATTCATATTCTTGTAATAATACTTATGTCAATTTTAACGAAATCCTTGGAATTTCATTTAAATTTTAATCAATTCCTTGAATTTGTTTCAATTTTAGTCATTTCTTTACAAATTTTGCACTTTTAGCCCAAATTGAATCAAATTATGGATCAATTTTAAATCTCTGGCTAGTTTTTAAATCCGGGTTGCCGAATTTCATCCCGGATCTGACCTAAACCCGTTTCCCATCTTAACCACCCCAAGACCCTAACTTTTCCTCACTTTCCCATTTTTCAGTCGTCTCTCTTCCCAAAACTCCCTCTCTCCCGCGATGCTCTCCCTCTTCCCTCCTCACTGCCGACAACCCCAGCGCCGGCGACCTCCGTCTCGCCCTCCAACAACCAGCCCCACACGCTGCCAGCAACTACCCGCTGCCGCCTTCTTCCTCCTCACTCCACCTTACTCCTCTTCGACCTCTCCCCGGCATCCCTCTCTCCCACTTCACCATTGCAGCCACCACAGTGACCCCTTACCCGCCGGTCCTTAGCACCACTAAAAAACGCATGCGCCACCTCGACAGCTACCCAAGACCCCTGCAGCCACCACAGAAACAGCCACCCCCACAGCCACTCTAGCCACCAAAACACCGTTGCAACACCACCCCAAGTACCCATTACAAACCCGCCGTCCAAAAACCCTAGCCACCGCCAGCAACCCCAAGCGACAACCAACCTCTCTCCTCTCCCTTTACCGCCAACCCCCTTTTCTTCCTCGTCTTTCAACCGCCAAACGACCGCCCACAGCCCCATGCAACAACCACTAGGAACAACCCGACTCCGGCAGCAACCAACGCCACCAGCTGACCCCGCAGCGGACCCTAAAAAAATAAAAGAAAAGGATTCTTGTCAAGACCCGGACAATCGGTGAACATCACATAATGTTGTTTGTTCTCATTTATTATTGCTCGTTGTTTTTGCTACATGTGATTCACTGATTTTGTTGTTTTGATTGTTCAAAGTTTACTCTCCTTATTATTATTATTTTTTATCTAAAATCACTAGACATGCAGTGTTGACGTTAATCCTTTAGTATGTCTTGTTTAATTGATATTGGATGATTTTGAGAAACCAATAAATTTTGATAACCCCTACAATTATGTGCTATTTAATTTCATGAATAATCTCTTTTGTCAATTGCCCTAAATCTGCACTTTTGGCAACAATCTTGATTGGAGCCCTAAACTGATTAATTTTTCGGTTATGAAAAAGAATAATTGACTTACCATCTCAGTTAATTTCTTTTCGGTTATGGAAAAGAATAATTGATTTACCATCTTAGTTCCTTGCAGATAAGGAAATATTATCTTAAATAAATAGACTGATTGATATTATATATTCTGATTTTATTCAATTACAGATTGTGATTTGAATTCTGATTATTTCTTTCCTTATGAGTGGGGCTGATTTGGTCATTAAGAAATATTCTGCCTAATTAATTTGATTCACCCCTTTTATGGTAAGAATATATTTTTCTCCTCTTGTCTTTTAAATTTTCTTTATCTATCCTATATAAGCATTCCATCTCCTCCTCTTCGAGAGATGAAAGAAAAAAGAACATATTCTCTCTTTTCAGCATGCACACTATTTCATTTAGTACTTTCTTAGTGAAAAGAAAAAGAAAAAGGAGACATTATACATAGAAGATTGCAGCAATCTTTTCAACTTCATCTTTTTTGGCATTTAATCCGGTTAACTGGTTTTTTCTTTGTCTATGTTCTGTTAGAATAACGTCCTTTACATGCTTGATTGTCATGACTATCGTGTTGCTGGTTTGTTTCCTTTTCTATGACATATTAGAATAAATCCCTTACATTGCTTGTTTATTATTCTGTCATGTCACTATTATTGCTAGTCGTTGTAAGTACTACAGGTCCTCCTATTAATGGAAGCGTCGCCTTTTACAGGTTGAAATTAGAGTAGGAACATGACATTGAAGCTTCACTACTATTATAGATATTTTCTTCACTGTTAGTAGCATTAGGATTATTATTTCCTTCTTTATTTTCTAATATTGTAATAATAAACAACTTTGGGATCTAGCTAAAAAGGGGGGAGGGGAAATACTAGCTACATTTGTTCAAATTGTGTTTTGGGACACTCACACTAGCAAACTTTTGATTAGGATTAATAATAAAAAAAATAAAGTCAAATTATGCCTAGGCAATCTCAAAATAAGTAACTTTCGAATCAAAATGTTCTTTTAGATATAATGTCTATAGATTTAAAACATTTTTTTGTTGATACATATCTATAGAATGCTCTTTTTAAATTCTATTAGAAATCATGCTATAGGTTCTAAAATGTACTTTTTGAATCTCTTATATTAGATATCATGCCTATAGGGATAAAAAAAATGTTTTTTTTTTTAATTTAATTAGATATCATGCCTATAGAATTAAAATGGTCTTAAAAATCTTTTTTCATGCCTAATAGAATTAAAATGTTCCCTTAAATTTTATTAAAATTAAAACGTTCTTTTTGATATCATGTCTATAGAATGCTCTTTTTAAATTTCATTAGAAGTCATGCTATTGGATTTAAAATGCCCTTCTGTTATATTAGATATCATGCCTATAGGAATTAAAATGTTCTTTTTAAAATTTTATTTGATATCATGCCTATAGAATTGAAATGGTCTTTAAAATCTTTTATTATACCTAATAGAATTAAAATGTTCCCTTAAATTATATTAGATATCATGCTATAGGAGTTAAAGTAATATTTTTTAAATTTTTTATATTACATTATAGGATTTTAAATAATGTTCTTCCATATGTCTTTTTGCTAGAAATTACATGCCAACTTTTATTAAATACAATCTTCCAACAAATCTTAGAGTATTGGTCATAATAACTAATCTTAGAACTGAAATATGGTCACAAGCGTTACGATCGCCCCGATATTGTTTTCCTACGTAGCATGCTACATAGTCCCTAATTTTTAATTCGGACATATTTTGAGGCTTACATGAAACCTTACATGTTGATTTGTGGTCTTGTGTTTTTCGTTGTATTGAGGTGTGGTCCTATAGGAAACCTAAATATTATTAGTCTAGAACCCACCTTAAATAGTAGTCCAATGCCACTTGGACATTAGGAGGGACGCTAGGCATGTTAGGAATGTTAGATTTTTCCTTTTTAGTACGCTCTTAAGTTATTAAATGAATAATCAATCAACTTAGGAGGATAGGACCCTCGGAGATGATGATGTAAACTCGCGCTTAAATAGGAAAAACTATGGTTTTGTCCTTCAGCTTAAATACGCCATATGAGGCCAAATCCAGAAATAAAGCCGAGTAACTGATCCGAGTAATTAATTTATTTAATCCTCTTCTCATTTATTTATTGGTTAACTTGTTTATCTGATCTTTGTCACTTAGAATAATTTAGGACTATTATTTCAAAAATAAGAGACACTATTTGTGAACCCACATAAATACAAGACATGATCGGGACCCACATTTGCGGACCTCGAAGGGTGCTTAACACCTTTCCTTCGAGGTAATTTGGGCTCTTACCCTCTCTCTGGTTGACCTTGACCCTTGGACTAGGTTTTAGACTTAGAATGTTGTCCTAATGCACCCAATCATTAGGTATCGACTCTTCATTATTAAAAAATCCCAAAAGAGTCATTGCCACGACATCGTTCTGGTTCTCGTCCTTTCGTGAGAAAAAATAGGCCGCGGTCGCGACACTCAGGATAGGGCTAGGGGATGAAAGATTCCTATGGGGCAGCTCCATCCAGGGGATAGACTTGATCGACTTCTCTAGAGCCTGCTATGGTGATAGAAGGGCCTACTGATTCTCTTCCACCTCCGTCAACTCCATCCCCTACACCATTAGTTCAGGAGCTACTTATGCGATTATAGACTAGATTTGAGGGAGCTCCTCTAGCCCAAGCCACTATTGAGAAACTGATTTCTACCACACTAGTTGGTCCTTCAAGTGCTCCACCTGAGTTGGATATGATTCACATGTGTTCTTCTACTCCAGCAGACTATCCTACGACTATTATTACTCCACTTTAGGCATCTAGACCGAGTTCGAGTACTAAGTTTCAGAGTTTGGCTATTGCTCCATCTATTTCACCTCCCTTAGTTATGTTGCCAACAACTTCTGCCGACACAACCATGTCTAAAACAGAATAGAAGTGTTTTAAGAGGTTTGCGCGGCTGGCTACAACGCAATTTGATGGCACTCCTGGCGATAAAGCCTATGATATTCCATTATGGCACTTCATACCAGTTCACCAGCCTTGCCAAGGAGTAACGGAGGCCAGGTCTAGCTCGTTATCCTATTGGATCTTTGACTATGATTTGGGGCAGTTCATCGTGGTGCTTTTGAGAGGTTCATACCATATAGCCTCTGGGACATCAGTAGAGATGAATTTGATCAACTACATTAGGTTTCTATGTTAGTTTCAGATTATGAGGCTAGATTCTTTGCCTTATCCAGAAATGCTTTGTCCAGTATCCCTACTAAGTTTTAAAGGATTCGGCGGTTAACCGAGGGCTTAAAAGGGTATCTTCAGGATGGTATAACTTCCTTAGTGTAGGCTGGGGAGACGTTTTAGAGCATTGTGGATCATGCTCGTACGATAAAGCGCCTTAGGCATGCGAGGCAGGGTAGCGGGAAGAGGTTCTATAAGTATGGTCAGTTCAATGTATACCTGCCATGTGATAGAGTGTTTTAGAGGCTGGGCCAGCAAGGTGGGGCAGTTCACACAGCTTTTCAAGCATCTGACAGTGTTGACAAATCTAGTTCTACATAGACAAGGTGTGATAATTGAAGTGCAACCAAAATACAACACTTTTGATGTTTAAAACTTGAAATTTTGTGTGTTCTCAATGCTATATTTGTTGGTTTTTTTTTGTTTATGTTTGCAAGACTAAAAGATGGCCTTGTTTTTGGGAAAAAGTGCAGAAGCTTCTAATTTTTGGTTGTTATACGAAACCCTTTACGGGCCATAGATCATTCTACGGCCGTAGGGTAGTTTCATGAACAATTCTAGTGAGGGGCTATTTTCTGATGTTTATTCTATAAACATGAAGACGAGCCGTAGAAGGTTTTACGAGTCATAGAATATGGTTCTTACCCTGAGGATCAATGATTGAAACTTTCAAAAGTTCATGAGACGAAACCCCCTTTACGATTCATAAACCACTTTACAAGTTGTAGACAAGTGTCATAAAATTGAAGTCCAGAATTACAACAGTGGAGTACAAGACCTTGATTATGAGCCGTGCAATACATTACAACTTGTAAACCCTTTCATATGACATGCCAACCAGTTCTCCTATTTTGTTTAGGACTTATATTTTACTTATTGTAAATAGGTTTCTTAGGGTATTTTTATGAATTTTGTTTGCCTAGTACTCAGAAAACTTAGTAATTAGAGAGAGAAAATTATGACATCATATTGGAGAGTCTTTTAGAACATTTGTGTTACAATTTCATTTTTAAGCTTGTGATATTTATTTGAAATACCCCGGATCATTGATGTTACTTTGAGGTCCAAAAACCTTGCAAAGAAAACTACCGGGCATCACCTCACGGAAGGGCCTACACGGCCCGTGTGGAGTCACATGGTCCGTGTGGCCTCCTGTGGAATGACGCTTTGGAAAGTTAGGGTAAACGAGCCTCTACACGGTCCATGTAAAGCCACACGGTCCGTGTGGCCTACTGTATGGTGTACTGCATAGAGTCACCTTTACACGGATCAAGTACAACCCGTGTTACTTTAGATGGTCTGTGTTGCCCTCCGTTTAGTTTCGGTGTGGAGAGTCGCCTGTATACGGACGGGGTCACAGTCCTTGTGACCCTAGGTGGTCCATGTACTTGTCCGTATTGTGGTACTTAGTCCGAATAATCTTGGCATAGAGAATTTTATGTCCGGGGCCATGGCATAGAAAATGGTCCGTGTGACACTACACGGACCGTGTACCACATGCCCCAGACGGAACTATTTCAGGTCCATTTCATTAATGACATTTTTGAAATATTGGTTGTTCCAAACGAGAATTTTTTCATTTCCCACCCTTCCTAAGCTCCATATATAAGCTGAACACTCTCACACTTCAGCCATTTTCTCTCATTTTACTCCTCTCTCTAGAATGTGCTCCCTCAAGCTCTCCAACCTCTCACTAGGATTTGTCAAGGCAACACTCACAATTTGATGTCCATTTCTCCTCAAGTGTTGTCTTCAAATCAAGTATGTGGGTTTTGATTCTTTTTATCTTTCAACCAAGAAGACCCAAAGTTCTTTCCAAGGTATTTTATGAAATTGTCTACTTAAAAATGTTAATTTCTACTACTTGTTCTTTGCAACCTCAAACCATGCATATGCTATTTAAGACTCTAAATTTTGAGTTATGTTAAGTTTTATTGTGTTGAACTACTTGGATTATGAAACTATGAACATGCATGTCCCTTTAAAGATGTTATTATGCATGGGTGATATATACTATCATTTCTAATGATTTTATTATGGATTTCCTAGTCCTTACATTATATTGCTAATTTTGAATATACTCTACATTACCCATGCCATCCCTACACCATGCATTGCATCACATTCATGACATTGGTACATAGAGATTTTGGAAATGTGGGATTAAGCCCAATTTTGTCCAAAAAGGGAATTCTGATATGATATTTTGTAAGACATGGGATATGACGAGAAGCTGATCACCGGTATGTCTATGATTATGGCTCTTGGAGCATTTTGGGTGCTTGCACCATCTTGTACATGTAGATGAGCTATTCCTTGCATGAACCATGTGATTTGATCTTGTGATTTGGCATTTGAGCCTACTTGTGTATTTAACATTTTGAAATGGATATTTGACTCTCTCTTGGAAAGCATATGTATATATATATAAATATTCTTGTGGGATGTTTAAGACTTAGAACCGATGGATTGGGGGTGTTAGGGATAATACCAAGGTCCTACTCCCTTTCCTTAAACTATGTGGCAACATAGGGATGGATGTTATTCGTCTATTTGTTTATGTTATGATATGTCTTTCTTTGATTCTACAAATCCTTCCGAAAAGCATGGTCGTAAGGAAGGTGACCACCCATCAAAAAGCGTGGTCATAAGGTGTGGTGTAGATTACGCTTGGCAAGTAATCTTCTCCCTACCGGTGGGAGGTCCCAATCGGTCCAGTTCATGTAGTAGCTCCCATGGATTTTGTTTGTCGGTTATAGTCCATCCCCGTTATATAGGAGCATTATCGCATTGCACGAATCATGCATTATATGGCATCTTGTATACTAAATTCCTTTGCTTATATGATCCTTGTATATTATGTGCCCTTTTCATCTAACATTGATATGCAGGTCCAATAAGTCATATGCATTGCATGCCCGCATACTTAGTACATTCAAATGTACTAACGCATACTCTATGCCTACATGATTTTTACTATGTAGGGACCGAGCAGTTCGAGTACTAGCCCCAGGATGAATATTCCTTCCTTGCAGATATTTTGCGGTGAGCCCCGTCTTTCGAGGGCGAACCTTTGTTCCTTGCATTCGTTATGTATATTACTTTGTTGAGGGTGAGCCCGGAACTTGGCCTGGCCCCCGTTCCTTAACTAGAGGCATATGTTGGGTGTTTTGTAAAAACCTTTTCATTTTGCTAAATTTATAAGGAATGCTTTCTTTTTTTCTTGGGATTTAAATTTCCGTTATTTAATTACTTGCTTTAAAGGCTCCGTAACCAAGCTTCGTAGATTCTGAAATTCTGAGGCTTGTTTGGGGACTCTCGGGTCCCCATTCGCCGTGTCACCTCTAGGCCCCGACCCCAGGTCGTGACATTATTGAAGTTGGATTTTCTTGTTCTTAATGTTATTGTGTAAGTGTTCAATTATGTTTACTCCATCAATAATTCTTGTCCCAGGAAACAGCCTCTCTACTTCTTAAGAGGTAGTGGGAAGGTCTGCGTACATTTCTACCCTCCCCAGACCCCACATGTGGGATTTAACTGGGTATGTTGTTATTGTTGTTGTAATCCTTAATTCTTGCATCTACGCAATGTATGAGTAGCTAACCCAAAAATAAGGTTGTGGGATCCATGCAGAACTAACAAATAAAATCGGATAATCCATAATTCTTGAAAGGTGTATAGGCATGCGTTAATTAACTCTCTTTGTTTTGCATGTCTTCTGATGGTGGCCAACATTACAACCCGCCTAGCGTTACTGACTGGACCAAGGTAGTAATTAATAGGAAAAGATATTAATTAACAGGATTTGATTGATGTGTTCTCGTCTAATCAACCAAATTGGACCAAGGGGAGGTTGTATAGGGACAAACATGTAAGGGTTAGTAGTGCACATTATGGAGATATGCAAAGTAGCATAGTGAAATTCACCTCTCACCCTCTGACCAAAGGGATTGGTGAACATAACCTACCGTATTGCATCCTATAAACTAGAAAAGAATCAGGTTATCTGGTGATACTGAGTTGGGGAATTATGGGTAACACAACATCCTAGTTTATCTCCATATTGACTTCTCTTTTGTTAGTTTGTTTAGTCATATTTTTCATCGATAATTGCAAGAACCCCCCCCCCCCCCCCACATTCGGGAAAGTAAGTTGATTAGCTAGTGTAATTACGATCATTGAATTCTCTTATGTTTTCCCTATGGGTTTGACCCTAACCTTTGTTAGGTTATATTTCTTGACATCGACTACTTTATCCTCTAAAAAGAGGTGTAACTTGGGAGATATCAATATTTTTGCATTGTTGCTGGGAATACAACTAGACTTTGTGAATTCATAAGTTATCTGGGTGTTAAACCTTAGTTCCTTTATTTTACTTCTTTTCCGGGGAGTAAGTGTAGTGTATGCCTAATACTTGGAGTAAAGGCAGTTCCTTAACTCTGTTTGACCCAGAGATCCATAGAATGTTAAGGAGAATTGCCCAAGACAATACCAATAATGTGGCCAATGCTGCTTTGAACAAGAATAATAATAAGGATGCGGATAATAAGAACCCACATCCTCTGGAGGACATTGCTACATGGCCTCAGGATTTTAATGTCAATGCTTACCAGTGGAATCAATATAGGATAAATCATATGGTTGTGGAGGTGACTGGAGCTATTTTATTACCATCACTACCAGCAGACCTAAAGTTCATAGTCTCGAGTGGGTTACTTTAGATGCTACATAACCATGGTTTATTTGCATGTTTACCATCAGTGGATCCTCATAGCCACCTACACAATGTGGCATTCTTTAGCAACAGTGTAATGAGAACACAAAATCTGTCTACTTTATGTCTTCCTATTGTTCTTTTTGTACAATGCAACATTATGGCTACCTGAGCTCCCGTAAAGTTTGATAACCAATTGGGCAGACTTGGAAAAGGCCTTTATGGAAAGGTACTTCCTATATCGATGAATCTCAAGTTAAAGAAAGAGATCAACAACTTTGAGAAACTTCATTGTGATTCGATCAGTACTAGTAGGGACCAGTTCACTAAAGGTGTGAGGAGCATCCTTGACCACAAGATAGTTGATGATGCCTTTGTGAAGATCTTCTACTATGCCTTGGATCAGAATAGTCATGCCTATGCTGACACTATCATGAGGGGTATGTTATTAGATCAACCATTTACACAAATCGTAGAACAAATGGGAATAGTGGTAATGACTAATCATGCATGGGGAAGAGAGACAGAGCATCTACCAAAGGTTTATGCACTGTAATTGTTGGTATGTACCAATAACAGATCAATGAAAAAAACATGCAACCACTTACCTGGATTCGAATAGGTATGGAGGTTATGAAGAAGCAGAACCATGAGTGAGTGAATGCAGTGGTTCATCAATGTAAAGCCCCAGATTTGTTTCCCACCGGCATCATCTTGAGGCCTGGAATTTTCCCCAGGAAAAGCTGCCAGGTATCACTTCACGGAGGACCCCCCATGGCTCATGTGGGACCACACGGTCCGTATGGCCTTCCGTGGAGTGACCCTTGATCAACTCCCTGTTGGGAAATTTTCCAAGTAAAGGTACACGGACCTTCACATGGTCCGTGTGACTCCACATAGTCGGTGTGGCTTCTGTTTGGTTTACTGTGTGGAAGGTCACCTTTACACGGACCAAGACACGGCCTGTGTGACTTCAGGTGGTCCGTGAGCCTGTCCGAGTGGTGCCACCGAGTTTTGTGAAAATTTTCTTCTGCAAATTCTAAGTCCAGGATCACGGTCCTGTTCACGATTTGTGTGAAGCTACACAGACCGTGTAACTGACCCTGTGACCAAGACAGACCAAATTTAGGTACGTTTCATTAATGGCATTTTTGAAATTTAGATTATTTTAAACATGGATTTGGACATTTCCACCCCTCCTATGTCCCTTAAACCAGTTGAACTCCTTCATTTTCAGTCATTTTCTTCATTTCTCTCCCTCTCTCTAAAATTTACTCCTAGAAAGTTCTCCAACATCTCTCTAGGAACCTCAAGTCAAGACATTCAATTGGAGTTCATTTTTTCTCCTCAAGTTCACCTTCAAGTCAGGTATGTGGGTTTGATTCGTGGTTCCTTTCAACCAAGTGGATCCAAAATTCTTTCAACTTATTTCATGAAGTTTTAGTCACTTTGAATGTAAGTTTTTACTATTTGATCTTGTTAGCTTGAGTCAATGCATAGGTTGCATATTATTCTGAATTTAAAGTTTTGTTAAGCTCTAGTATGATGAATCACCTTGAATTATGCAAATCTTGAACAGCCTGTCCCTTAAAGATGGTTTATGCATGGGTGATCTATACTACTATTTTCATGTGAATTCTATTGTGAATTTTCTAGACTTCATATTAAATTGCTAATTTTAAATTTATTCTACATTACCCATGCCATACTTATATCATGTGTTTCATTGCACCCATGATCATTGGACTACATGGAAATTTTGAAGTGGGATAGACCCAATTATGTCTTGTGATATGATTTTGGTAAAATTATGGGTTATGAGAAAATGTGATCACATATATGTCTTGTGCTTTGGGTCCTTGAGAATGTTGACCTTGATATTCTAATTTTGGAATTTGAGTCTATACGTACCTCGAACGTATATGAAATAGGTACTTGTCTCTCTTGAAAGCACGTATATATATATATATATAAAAGTATTCTTGTGGGATGTGATTGACTTAGCACCGATGGATTGGGGGTCCTCTCCCTTTCGTTGAACTATGTACCAATATATGGATGGATGATATTCGTCTATCTTTCTTATATTTTGACATTTTGATATGATTCTTGTAAAATCCTTCTGAAATGGTGATTTCTGTAAGGAAGGTGACCATCCCCGAAATGGTGTGTTTCATAAGGTGTGATGTAGATTACCCTTGGCAAATAATATTCTCCATACCTGTGGGAGGTCCCAATCAGTCCAATTCGTGTAATAGGTCGCATGGATTTGGTTTGTCAGTTATAGTCCATCCCTGTTATATAGGTGCATTATCGCATTGCACGCATCATGAATTACATGGAATCTTGTATATTAAATTCCATTGCTTATATGTTCCATGGATATTATGTGCCCTTGACATCTAATAATGTTATGCAGGCCCGGTAAGTCATATGCATTGCATGCCCACATACTTAGTACATTCAAATGTACTAATGCATCCTCTATGCTACATGATTTTACCATGTAGGGACCGAGCAATTTGGATGCTATCCACTGGACGAATGGTCCATCCTTGAAGACTTCTTTTTCGATGAGCCCCATCTTTCGTAGGCGTGCTACTTATTTCTTATGTTTATTTTGTATATTCGTTTGCTTGAGGGTGATCCCAGAACTTGTCTTGGACCCTGTTCCTTGACTAGAGGCAAACGTTGGGCTCTCTGTAAATCTTTTACTCATCTATAAATGAATGGATTCCCGAGCTTCATTTTCTGTCATTTTGTTACATGTGTTTACATAACATTGAACCAATTATGTAGATTTTGATATATGAGGCTTGTTTGGGAACTCTCGGGTCCCCATTCGCCATGTCACATCTAGGCCCTGACCCCGGGTCGTGACAATCATCCTCTATATGCATCCATTTAAGATGATCCATATTATGATGAGGACGTATGTTTTGTTCCTGATAAGATGGCAGTTTCCGGACCAACGAGCAAGGGTCTAATCAAGACTATTGGCGCTAAGGTTAAGGAAACCACGGCCGAAACTTTAATACAAATGGAGCTTACTAGGATAACCGTAGAGGTTACTATGACAGAAATAGGGGTCTAGATAGAGATGTAGAATGTGGCCGCTAAGAAGGCTTCAAAAAAATGGTCCTTATGTGCCACCACATAATTGTGATGTAGGTGTAGGTAGTTCAAGAATTGGGGAGATATTTGATCGCTTGTTGAAGAAAGCTGAGACACAGGATGAGACTCCGAGGGGCATGAAATCAGAGATTTCAAGTATAAATCAAAATATAGAGTCCCACTATGTGGGTATCAAATAGCTTGATGAACACTTTGGTCAAGTGTCGACTCAACTTAATCAGCATTACAGTGGTACAATGGCTAGTAACATAGTTTAAAATCCAGAAAATGAAGGGCAGTGTATGGCAGTTACAACTCGGGGAGGCAAGAGCACCATTGATCCTCCCATGCCAGTTGATAAGGAAGATATTCGAGAGAAGATGGATACGGCCAAAGATGCAGAGATAGGATATAATCGGGGCAAGGATGAGGTGAGTGATGTCGTTGATGTGCCACAGAAGTTGAGGCCCATTCCTAGGACTCCTCCCCCTTTCCCTAAAAGAATAAAGAAGTGGAGGAGGAACCCAAATTCAAACACTTTCTCACCATGCTAAAATAACTCTCTATCAATATCTCTTCATTGAGGCATTGGAGAAGATGTCGGGGCTTACTAAGTGCATGAAAGACTTGGTACCTAAAAAGCGCACTGTAAGTTAGGAACTCTCCCAAGAGCTTCAACATGCAGTCTTATTGGTATGAGGTCCTTGGTTTAAAAGCGAGAAGATCCAGGTGCTTTCACCATACCCTGCACTATTGGAGATGTAGAGTTCGTAAGGGCACTATATGATCTTGGTGCCAGCATTTACCTGATGCCCCTTGTGGTCTAGAAAAAGCTTGGATTGGGAGCCCCTACTCAAACTGGCATGCAGTTGCTAATGGTGGATGGTACGGTGAAGAAACCTTTAGGGATACTATATGATGTGCTAGTCAAAGTTGAGAACTTCATATTCCCTACAGACTTTGTGATTCTTGATTGCGAAATTGACTTCGACATCCCAATCATCTTGATAAAACCATTCCTAGCCACTGGGCAAGCACTAGTGGATATGGAACATTGAAAACTCAAGTTTGAATATAACAAGGAAGAGGTCATCTTCAATATCTATCTTTCCATGAAGTATCCAAATGATTTGAAGAGTGAAATCCGGGGAATTTGTGAAGTCTGAGTAACCAATTTTTCCAAGTCATACTGTGACAATAAATCAGGCGTTGCTTGGGAAGCAACTCAAGGTGGATAGAGATGCTTAGGCGCCTAAGTATGTTTTTTACCCCAATATGTTTTATTTTGCTTTAATTTTGTGCATAAGGTACAATGCACATCTTCTTCGATTGGGAATGGGTAGTTACGGAACTCAATGAAGGCTGAGTAGATTGGGTCCATAACTACCCCAATTTTGATCCCAGGATTTACTTGCATGTGTTCTTTTTTCCGGTGGATATTTAATATCTGTTGAACCAACATTTTTAGGATGATTAGATTGTGTTTGTAGCATATAGCACCAATACTTATGGCATATACAATGTTTATTGTGTTTTCTTTGAAAAATGATACCCGCCAAAAATTTATTTTGATGAGTAGTTAGCTAGCAACCATGCATGTTTAGGTATGTGACAATGTTGTTATGATAAATGAGGATAAATTGAGATAAGAAGCATTATCTGAGAGTCTCTTATTGATGATATATTCAGCCCCATGTTAGTGTGAGTTTAATTTGCTAGATTCACGTGTGTCATTCTAATTGAGAACTTTCCCTGTTACTCTAAGTTAGAAGGTAGATTAATTGGATTAAGAAAGGATCTTATACCATTGTTCATAATAGTCCACTTAGCCTAAAATGGCTATCAAAACTATGATATATCCCTTGTTCTTAATATTTGATACTAACATCTACCTATACTTTGAAAAAACTCCTAATTAACCTAGCCTTGCTAGTTGTTAAATCCGAATATTGGCCCTGGTCCTTCCTTGAACATCGTGCACCTTGATTGAGACAAAAATTCTAAGTTGAGGGTCGCTAACGAAAGTGGCCCTAGCTCTGAGGATGGATATTTTGCACCTCCACACAGGCTAAAAGCCTAAGTTGAGGGTTGCTGGTGAAAGGGTGAAACAAAAAATTCAGGGGGTGAATTACAGATATAGAGAAAAAAGGAAAACTGATATACTGGTTGGAAGAAAAAGAAGTGATGCCTTAGTTGTGAGCTAAAAAGCAAAATTAAGTGTAAAAATAAGGCAAAAAGCTGAAAAATTAAAAGAAAGCACCCAGATAATCTTCAGAATAGGAAAAGAGGAGATTAAGGTGAAAAATAACAGAGTTAGTAAGGCGAAAGTGTATAAAAAAGTAATGTCAAGGAGGGCATTTACTCACTATGTTCCCATAATATAATATCAAACTCGCCTAAGCCTACGTTACAAGACTAGAATGTCCTAAAGTGATCATAGTGTAATTAGTTTAAGGTCGTAATCATGAGTATAGGGGCAATCCTACGGTATTAGGCATGATGCATGAATACCTTTTGTGAGAGTGAGTGATTTTTCATAGTCTCAAGGTTATATATGAAAACATCATTTTATTTCCGATATTGCACTTCATTCTGTGAGGGAACTTGCAATGCATTGTTAGCACTAGACTTGTAAAGTGACTGTGGCTTATTGATACTACATCGCTTGTGATAGTTGTCTTTTCATATGCATCAGTTTGTATTGGTTTGCTAGATAGCTATTTGATCTTGATTTGAAAAGTTTGTATGGGTAACTAAGTTTGAGCTTTATGTGATGTATGCCATGGTATTGAGGAAAGTCTGTTAATGTATTATCTATATAGATTGAGCCCGTCGCTTGAAGACAAGAAACAATTTTAAGTTGAGGGTGTTGAGGTGCTGCCAAAATACAACACTTTTTATGATTCAAGCTTGGAAGTTTGTGTATTCTCAATGCGATGTTAGTTGGTTTTACGTGTTTTTGGGTTTATATTTGTAGGATTACAGGTTGGCCTAGATTTTGGGAAAAAGTACAAAAGTTGATTATATTTTGCTTTTATACAAGACCCTTTATGGGCTACAGATCATTGTACAGTTCGTAGGGTAGTTTTGTGAACAATTCTAGTAAAGGGCTATTTTCTGATGTTTATTCTATGAATATGTGGACGAGCTGTAGAAGGTTTTACGAGTTGTAGAAGATGGTTCGTGCCTTGAGAATCAGAGATTGGTGCTTTCTAAAGTTTACTAGACGAAACCCCCTTTAGGGGTCATAAACGACTTTACGACTCATAGAGGGGTATCGCAGTGTTCATGTCCAAAATTCGAGCAGCAGAGTACGAGAACCCCACTACGGGCCGTGGAACACAATACTACCCGTAAACCACTTTCATATGATGTGTTGACTAGTTCTCCTATTTTTTCAGGACTTGTATTTTACTTAATATAAATAGGGTTTTTAGGTTATATTTGAGAAGTGTTTTTGCATAGTACTCAGAGAACTCAGTAATTAGAGAGTAAAAATTGTGAGATGATATTGCAGCATCTTTGAGAACACTGGTGTTTGAATTTCATCTTTTAGTTTGTGATTCTTATTAAAGTTGGATTTTCTTGTTCTTAATCCTATTGTGTAAATGTTCAATTATATTCTCTCAATCCAAAATTCTTACACCTACACAAAGTATGTGTTGCTAAATCCACAACTACGGTTGTGGGAACCATGATGAAAAAAAAAATAAAACCGGATAATTTATAATACTTTAAAGGTTTATATAGATGTATTAATTGACTCTCTTACTTTTGCATGTTTGTTGATGTTGGCTAACATTAAAATCCGCCTATTGTTACTGACTTGACTAAGGTAGTAAGGAATAGGAAATGAGTTTAATTAACAAGATTCGATTGATGTTTTCTCATCTAATCAACAAAA
This sequence comes from Solanum rostratum, assembly GCA_029948455.1. Classification (NCBI taxonomy): domain Eukaryota; kingdom Viridiplantae; phylum Streptophyta; class Magnoliopsida; order Solanales; family Solanaceae; genus Solanum; species Solanum rostratum. The sequence continues at coordinate 39,495,248 of CM057045.1, forward strand.
CTTGGCCAAGGGGAGGTTGTACTTAGACTAATAGGTAAGGGTTAGTAACGCACACTATAGATATGGGCCAAGTCGCATAGTGATATTCACTTCTCACGTTTGACCAAAGGGCTTGGTAAACATCACTAACTATCCTGCATGTTATAAACTAGAAAAGAATTAGGTTATCTGATCATACAGAGTTGGGGAATCATGGGGAACACAATACCCTAGTTTCTCTCCATATTGACTTCTCTCTTGTGTGTGTTAGTTTAGTTATTTTTTTCATCGACTATTGCAACCCCCCTCCCCCCACTTCTGGGAAGATAGTCGGTTAACCATTCGAATTATGATCATTAAATTCTCTCGAGTCTACGTAATCTATGTGCATTTTACCCTAACCTTTATTAGGTTTTATTTCTTGAGAGCGGCCACTCTATCCTCTAAAAAGGAGATGTAACTTGGGTTACATCAACAATTCCCTTGGTGCACTAGTGTAGTGGTTCTTCATCGCAGATATCTCATGAGCGAGACATCAAGGCTTGTTATATTTGTAATGAGGTTGGGCATGTTGCCAACTCTTGTCCACATCGAGTGCATCCTACTTAGACTTCAGGACCCCAGATAACAGCCATAAACACCTCTTATGGCATGAGGGGCAGTTCTAGAAGAGGTCATTGTATACGGAAAGATGGTGCCCCTTGAGGCCCAAAGGGTAGTGGTGATCGTAGAGTTTACTATGCTATTCCTGACAGCGCAGAGGAAGAGGGTTTAGATATAGTCAACACAAGTATGGTTCTATTGTGCCACCGTTCAACTTTAGTTTTATATGATTCGTGATCTACTTATTCATATCTATCGGCCTATTTTGCTTCTGATAATGATACTATGTGTGAGCCACTTATCAAGACTATATGTGTATCCACCCTGGTATGTCAATCATTAGTGGTGAATTAGGTTTACCAGTGTTGTGTTTTGACTTTTATAAGGAGATATATTGTTGCTTGTATGATATTGTTGGATATGGTTGATTTCCATGTGATATTAGGTATAGAATGATTGTCGCCTTATCATGTTATTCTAGACTCTCATGCGAAGACCGTGTCTTTATCTTGCCCCGATGTTTCTCAGTTGATATGGACTGGAGCTCCTAGTTCCTATCCTAAAGGTGTTATTTCTTATATGAATGCTTGTCAATTCATGGGGAGGGGGTGTTTGGCAAATTTATCTCATGTTAAGGTAGTTTTCAAAAGTCCCTGCACTGCAGACTACCAGGGTTGCTAGAGAGTTTATGGATGTATTTATGACTTATTTTCCTAGTGTTCCTTTGGATTGTGTTATTGGCTTTGCTATTGATGTAGAGTCGGGCAGTAAGCCCATATCTGTTGCTCCTTATTGAGTGGCCCATGCTGAATTGAAGGACTTGAAGGAGCAGTTGGAAGATCTAATGAATAAAGGCTTTATTCGTCCGAGTGTATCTCCCTAGGGTGCGTTGATGTCGCTCAACCTTGCTACTTAAAAGAAGCAGGGGTTGAAGCTCACATGCTATTTTCCATTTGGAGAGTGAGAGTTAAAGAGATCCTCTAAAAAGAAATAGCTTAACCTTTAGCGTTAAAGATCTTCTGTGGCGTGAGGGAAAATGGTGGTATTTTTTGGTAGTGATTAGGAGCTACAAGAGCAATTATGAGCATAACAATATTTTGATTACTCCTTAGTTATCTCTCGAGGTTTCAAAGTCACGTACGTGGTTTGTGGAAGTTTGAGAAGGGATGAAAAAGGTGAAGATGTATGTGTTGCTCCCTAGGCCCTTTGTATGCTCTGATTTGGATAGATTGACGTTTGACTTGCTTGAGGGAAAGCAAATGCTTAAGTTGGGAGTTTTGATGAGTCCATATTTTGGACTAATTTTTGGGATAGATTGCAAGGAAACATTGCCCTTAGTGTGCTACTAATTCCAACATCAAATAAATATAATTGTCTTTTGACATGAAGTGGAGTTAAAAGTGCAAAAATGGACAAGACTTGGTGAAATCTTGCAAAGTGAGAAAAAGGGCGAAAAGGTGATGAGAACCGGTGTCACCGACATACTCTGTGATCTACCAAACGCTCATGGAGATATCCTATCTATGCAGCAACCAAAGTTTCAGGTCAAGTCAATAAGGTGGTGAAATTTGATATTTCAATGCATACTCTTCAATCCACCAGAGTACACCCAAAAAAAAGATCGCATAAACTTGCAACACCTAAAGCCCCAAAACACTGACAGAAATGCAATGCGATGAATGTTTTTGTGCATCATAGAATTGGATCAGTTGAGCAAAAAGTCATAGCCTAATATTTCATTGTAGGAAGCCTTATAAAGACCCATAGGAAAGCAGTCAAGTGCACATTCGGCCCATCGCTGGAGTACTCGGCGATGGTCGGCCTTGACCACTGAATGGCATTTCACAGCTTAATCTTTCACGCATTTGCACAGAGTATATAAGTAATTTTAGAAAGTACATGGTACGTCATTTGTGCATACCATATCAGAACAATAAGTCTATAGTAGTAGTATATATAACTTTCCTCTTTGAGTACAAGGGAGTTTACGGTTTTGAAGATTTTGGGCATCAAATTGGAGAAGATTGTCGGGTGATAATCAACTAATTTGTACTCAATCTTGTTACCCATGACTTTTGATGCAATTTATGATATTCAATCTTTAGGTTCTAGCATGTGTGGCTAAAAAACCCCATGTTGGGTGTGCTATTGATATGGATCGTTGATTTATTTACGAGGTGTTTGATATCTTGACTAATCTGCAGTCTATTTGGCTGAATTTATATGTGTTCCTATGTTTAATCTATAATTTTCTAGTTTACAAACTCGGGATTTTACTTTAGATCCCTGATTGTTGCCTTAGTCAGAACTATTAGAGTATGAAATTGATATAATGGATAGAAACCTCTAGGGGTTTCAGTTGAAGCCCATAGACATGGATTCAGTGCTCAAGGTATTAGGATTTTTGGTGAGACTTCTTAGGCCAAGCGTGTCCTCGACGATCCATGTGTGATTTCTTAGCTGATTCATGCGTAACACCCATATACCATAGCTTATTAGGATACAATAAACGCAACCTATTCGCTCAATATCAACTTATATAGTTGATTTGGGTTACAAGAAACCAAAACTATTCACTCAATATGAACTCATTTGGTCATATATCAAGACCCATTAGGTAGATCGATTCCCATATTTACACATCCCCATCTTTCCTCTACTGTTTTTTAAATCGTTATTTGTAACATTCTTAATTGAACTCTTATTTTGATTATTGCAACCCCCCAGATCCTATAATTACTTGGTCCAACGAGTCACTTCCGCCTTGAACAACGATTCCATCTGGGATCAACCCCAACCTCTAAAGTTAGGTAATTATGATGATGATGACCGCCACTTATGCCTTTGAGTAGTCCGGTGGAGCGACGTCACCTGTATGAGGTTATGTACTCTTATAACGAGAGCAGGCACTTGAGGAGGAACGGACACCTCCTAGTTGGCTTTTTTGGCCAAGTCTTGTTCCAACAAAGTTAATGCGGACCGGAACCATACATGAGACACTCCATCGTCTTGCTGGATTGGAGAGACTTCTTACTCAGGAGTGCCTCGCCGATGGGGACATCTTCAGGGAAGCATGATCTACAAACAAGGAAAATCCCATTGTTAGTTAGGGGAAAACATATTCAACCCTAAGGCACAACATGAATAAGAATGAAGGGAAGACTTTTCAAAGCCATCTCATAGCTGATATCGCCCAAACTACACCTCCCTCTTAAGGTACAAATGGTCATTGTGAAAATATATAGCTTAACAAAGGTTTGGGTCGAACTCAGAAGGAATATAATCCATATTTGGAGTAATTATGATGAATTTGGAAGAAATAACACACATATCTATCGAAAGGAGGGGCTTTTCAACTACAGTAAGTAAACCTAAACTAGAAGCAAGTTATCATGATTGAGTTCTTATGAAATTAATGAGAGAAGTAACTAGGGTATTGTGTTCCCCATGAATCCCTAACTCAATATAGCCAGATTATTGTAGTCTTTTCTAGTGTGTAGTATGCAGAAAATTGTGTGTTATGTTTACCTAACCCTTCGATCCAAGAAAGAGGAAAATTTAACTACGTGATTTGATCAATCCCAGCAGTGTTGCATTACTGACCTGTTGCATTACTGACCCTTACCTTTTGTTCCAGTACGATTGCCCCTTGATCCGGTTAGGTTGATTAGATGAGAGGGATTACATCAAATCCGGTTAATTATCTCTTGTCCCATTCATTACCCCTTGATCCATCAAGTAGGAATAAGGCAACTTCTAGTGTTGGCCAGCATTAATAAATACATACACACTATCCAAGAATTATGGATTATCTGGTTTTTACCTTTTTATATCTTTATGGTTCCCACAACCCTAGTTGTGGATTTAGCTATGCAAGATCAATGTAGATGAGAGAATCATGTTATGGAATAACATAATTAAACACTAACAATGATGAATTGAACAACAAGAAATCCAAATTCATAACAAGAAATCACAATGTAATAATCCCATTGTGAAGTCATAAAATATGAATTCTCAAGTCCCTCTACTCCTTCCCAGATGTTTCTGTTCTCTCCCTCTAAGAAAAACCTAAAAAAACTATTTATAATAAGTAAAATACAAATCTAAAATGGAACAGGAAAACTGGATTCAGCAACTCATACGGACTAGGTTATGGGTCGTAGGTGAAATCACGACCCGTACCTGGGCTTCATACTTTACGGTTTCTAAAAATAGTCTTCACCCTACGATACCTCCTTACGGGCCATCTTCTTACTTACGACCCATAAAAGCTTAACTTTTTTTGAATTTCTTATAAACTTTGACCCTCTAGGAACGACCTCATCTACAACTCATCATCAAACTTATGAGTTTTAAATGACTTCATCTTATAATACTTCAGCATTCAACATATTTTCTGATCTTTAATCTATGAACTCAAATATGGGTCGTGAAGCATTCTACAGCTCGTTTGACAACTCGTAGTTTTCAATATCTGACAATTGATCTTTCCCTAGATCTGACCCATGAATTATCCTACTGCCTCGTAGAATAAGACATGATCCATCTAGTGCTCCAGAAATCACCAAAAACTTGAAATCTACAAATGTTTTCCCAAAATTATTTTGAATCCTGTAATTGGAAAAAATAAACATAAAAACAAATCAAATCTACCAACATCGCTTTGAGAACACACAAAATTCAATGTTTTAAGCATCAAAAGTATTGTATTTTAGCAGCACATCATCTCAACTTACAACTATTGCTTGTCCTCAAGCGATGGGATCAATCTACTTAAGTAGTATAGCAACACATATTCCTCAATCTAATAGCATACATCGTCTCTAGATCAATCACTAATACCCAATCTAACAAATCAATGCATATCAGATAGTCTTCAAACAAACCAATGAAGATCAATATGTGACAAAGCAACTATGATAAGCAAGGTAACCATAAACAAGACACAATCACAGAAATATCCTAGAATCAAATCTGTAACTCAAGTGACCTCACCAAACGAAGTCCCATATCTCACTAATGATAGTATATTCAAATTTAATGCTTGGAACTTACAAAATCACTCTCACTTACAATAGATATTCAAACACTTTGCACAATACCATATCCTTGCCCCAATACATAACTATGACTTTCTACAACTTGAACTAGGATCACTATAGGACTTTCTTCACAAGTAACGTGGGCTAAGAGGGATTGGTTATGATGTTTCTGGAACATAGTGACTAATTCCCCTTATTACACAACATTATTCCACACATTCGCCCTAAAATAACTGATATTCTCTACTAATTCTTCCCTACTCCTATTTTAAACCTTTTTTGTGCCCTATTCATGTTTTTCAGCTCATTGCCTTTTATGTTTCACAATTTTTTTATTTTTAGCTCACAATTTAGGCATCCATTCCTTTTTCTTGCACCGATTTGTAATTTTACCTTTCAATGCATCACTAGCTTCCATTCCCCATTTACTGTGATATTCCTTACACCAGCAACTCTCAACTTAGGCATTTAGCCTATGTTGAGGTGCAAAATATCCAACCTATGAACTAGGGCCAATATTTGTAGCCACCCTCAACTTAGGCTTTTTGCCTAAGTCAAGACACACAATATTCAAGGACGGACTAGGGCCAAATTCAGGATTTCACATTCAAAAAGGCTTCGTTAGATAAATGTTTACAAAGAAAAAAGTGCATGTAAAGCTCGAATATTAGGACCAAGGACACATAAAGAAGTTTTTTTGCTATTTTAGGCTAAGTGGACTAATATGAAGAACGACCGAAAAACCTTTCCTAAAACATTTTGTCTGAAGTCTTAGTCAAAGTAAGAGGGAAAGTTTTTAATTGAAACAAAGTATATGAATTTTTGAAAAAAGGTCACACATAGTTGGAACTTATTACACTATCAATATAAACTCTCAGGTGATGCTTTTCATCACAATTAATCCTCAACTTATTAGAATAAACATTGTCAATCACATTGCATGGTTGTTATCAAAACTACCTAACATAAAATTTAATGGGTATCATTTTTCAACAAAACCTAGTATATGCCATATAATTTCGTACAATATGCTACTAATACTTCTTGCATATCCTAAACATGCAAGTTCAAAAGAAAATAAATCTCCATAGGGAAATAACATCAACAAGAAAACTATCAGACTTAAAAATTGGGATAGTTATAGGCCATGGTTACTCACACTTCACCGAGGCCTATAACTACCCATATCCCATCAAAAACGTTTTGCATTTTCCTCAACGCAATAAAATATAATTAAAACAAAGCATAGGAGTACAAAAGAACATATTTGGGCCCCTAAGCACTATTCTTCGAATATGTCTAACAACCCTCAACCTACCATGTGGTCTCCTTAATGACGGAAGCATATTTAGCAAGTCCAACACCCCTCATTATCTCAAGTACACATGATTTTTCGGCCATATCATCTGTAATAGAGCTTCATCTCACAGCATCAAACTACTACATCTCCATCAACTCTAACTCTCACCTCAAAGAATCTAGATCATCATCCTTAAGATGAGGTCTCTTAACTACCACGTCGTCAGTAGTGCCGGATGTAGAAAGTACGAGTGACGCTGATGCAACTACTCTTATATCAAAACGAAACTACAGGATTTCCTCCCAAATGGTTGTTAGACAAGTAGGCTAGGCTTAATGGAGGGTTCGCTCCACTCGCCTCTAAAAAGAATAAATGCGGCCATGTACCAGTACAAATCTCTCCTCATGTATGGCTACAAAGTGTGACTTTCTGTGTGTCTTAGCTTTTTCAATATCCTAGTAAATCAAAGGTGTGATTTGTTTTAGCAACTGAGCCAATTGGGACTCAAAGCAAGCTTTTCATTTCGCCATATTTTGAATCGATTTTGCAAAAATGTATACCATGTATGTGGGGGAAGGCTGTGTAGACACGACCTTTGGCACAGGAGTAAAAGTAGTAGTAGGCTTCGTATCTCTCTTAGCCTTTGCCTATGGTGGCCCCTCAGCCTCTGGAGCAGCTGTGGTAGAGGATAAAAGAGGCTCAGACTATGGTGCAGCGACAAACATCTCTAGTAGAAGAATAGGTGGTTTTTGTGCTCATCAGAAGGCCACTAGAATCTAATCAGCTTGTCTCAAGATGGCGACCAGTTTCCTTTGAACCTAGATCATGGTGTCCACGGTGCATAAAATCTCCACACTAGACACTATACATAGTTGATAGGTCAAACATGGGAAGGGGATAGAGGTAGACCTCTTCAGGGCTCTCTCATGTATCTCCTTAGCAATCAACTGATCCTAGTCAATATCATAACCCGCAATGCTAATGACAACCAGCAGTGCACGATCTAGAATCAACATATTACTAGTGTGAGTTGGTCAGATCAGCGAATGAACTACAACCTAGTAAAACATGCCCATGAAGCTGAGTGATGCCTTCACGATCGCCCTAAAGTAGACATGCAGTTAGGGTCCTAGCTCCGCATTGTAATATGGTCGACCATCCATCTTATCAGAATGGCCTTTCGAGATACATCTCTCATCAAATCTCGGTCCCTAGTCTTCTGATATTGCCCAAGCTACACCTCTCTTTTTTAGGCTAAAATGGGCATTGTCAAGATATATAACCTAACCGAGGTTAGGGTTGATACCATAGGAAATATGGTACAGTTAGAAGAATGTAAAGCAATTCAGATTAATTAACCTACCTATCTCCCCGAGGAGGGGGGCTTGTAACCACTATAAAAAGTAATCCTAAACATATACAAGAGTGAAACCAAAATGAAGAGTAATTAGGGTATTGTGTTCCCCATGATTCCCTATTTTTGTATAACCAGATAATATAATTCCTTTCCCGGGTATAGCATTTTGAATGGTAAATTAAGTTCACCAAACCCATTGATCCAAATGAGAGGCGAATTCTACTACATCATTTGGTCCATCCGCGCAGTATAACATTACTAATCGTTATATATTGGTCCTGTACAACTTCCTCTTGGAAAAGTTTGGTTGATTAGTCGAGAAACATCAATCGAATCCTGTTAATTAATCTCATGTCCTATTCATTACTACCTTGAACTTGTCAGTAACACTAGATGAGTTTTATGTCGTCCAAGTTACATCTTTTTTGAGGATAAAATGGTCGTTGTCAAGAAATAGATCCTAACTAAGGGAATACTGTAGATTTAGAAGAATTCAATTGATACACTTCGAGTGATTAACAACCTTAACTCCCCAAATGGGGGTCATGTAATAACAAGTAGAAAAGTAATCCTAACTAATACAAGAGTTTAACCAATATGGAGAGAATTAAGGGTATTGTTTTCTCCATGATTCCCTAACTCAATATCACAGGATAACGTAATGCTTTTCTAGAGTGTAGCATGTAGGACGGTAAGTTAAGTTCACCAAACACTTTGGCCTAGGGGAGAGGAAAATTTTACTACGTGACATGGCCAATCTCCGTAGTGTGACATTACTAACCCTTAAGTATTAGTCAAAGTAAAACCTCCCTTGGCCTTGTTCGGTTGATTAGAAGGGAAAACATCAATCCAATCTTGTTAATTAATTCCTTTTGCAATTCATTATTACCTTTGTCCGTACAGAAATACTACTTGGGTTCTAATGTTGGTCACCATTAGAAAACATGCAAAACTAAAAGAGTTAATTAATAAATGCATGCACACTTTTCAAGAATAATGAATTGTCTGGTTTTACCTTGTTACTTGTTCATTTTTCCCATAACCCTAGTTGTAGATTTAGTTACTCATTATTTGTGTATATGCAAGACTTATGAATATGAACAACATATTAGAGCACTTAAACAACTGAATTAAGCACTAGTAAAACAATGCTTCCACGAGAATCATAAGATTTTAATTAGAAGATCAAATCAAAGAGTACATGTGTTTCTCGAAACTCTCCAATGTTATTCTATACTATAATATCGCTATTTTTGTCTGCACTGTTTGAACTCTATAGAAACTTTCAGAACAAACCTAAAAAAATAGGATTACTGGGTCGGCGCGTATCACGAACAACTTTATGGCCTGTAACATTTTCTGCGGCTTGTAATTGGGCTTCTTTAATACGTTGCTGCGAATTTGGACTTGTGCTCTACGATACCCCTCTACGTCCCTTAATGTGTTCTACGACCTGTAGGGTGTTTCATCTAATGAAACTTCAGATGGTCCTTCTTATTTGATCCTCAAGGCATGTGATTTGATCCACAACTCGTAAAATAGTTCACGACCCATCTGCATGTTCGTAGAATGAATTTCAACAAATTGGCCCCTCATAGGAATTGTACATGAGACATCCTTCACGGGCCCTGAAATGCTCTATGGCCCGTAAAGGGTCTCGTACATAATCAAAATTAGCAACTTCTACATTTTCTTCCCAAAATCAATATATACCCTAAAAATCTGCAGAGCAAACATAAAAACACATAAAAACCACTAACATTACATTGAGAGCACACAAAATTTCATGTTTTAAGTATAAAAAGTGTTGTAATTTCACTTCACATCAAGCAACAGACTCAATCTAAGTAAGCAATACCATAACACGCAGACATTAACTTAATGGCATACATCACATCAAACTTAAGTGCAGACACCAACATTACTTTTCAAAATAAAATAAGATAACTATCCAACAAACCAATACAAACTAATGCATGCAACAATACAACAATGACATGTGAGGTACTATCAAGAAGCCACAATCACTAAATAAGTCTAATGCTAACAATGCAATGCATGTGCCCTCATAGAAAGAACTCTTATATCTTACTCTCAATGATGTTTTCATGTATAATCTATGAACTGTGCAAAATCTCTCACTCTAACAAAAGATTTTCATTTATCATGCCCAATACCATAGCCTTGGCCCTATACTCATGATTAAGACCTTTGAATACTTGTACTACGATCACTTTAGGACTTTAGGGGCTTGCAGTGTCAGCTTAGGGGGATTTGGTGCGACATTTTGCGAACATAGTGACTAATGACCCTCCTTGACATTGCATGTTTCTACACTTTTTCCCTACAAACACTGTTACTTTCATTTCATTCTCACATTTCTCCTATTTCAAGCTTTTCTGGGTGCTTCAATTAATTTTTTTAGCTTTCTGCCTTTCTTTTACACTTCACTTTTGTTTTTAGCTCTTAACTCAGGCATCACTTATTTTCTTGCACCCAGTACATGATTTTTCTCCTTTTCCCTATATTACTAACTTTCCCCCTCCTTTTGTGTTTTACCCTTACACCAATCACCCTCAACTTAGGCTTTTGGCTTGAGTTGAGGTGCACATTATCCGTCCTCAGAACCAGGGCCCTTTTTGGTAGCCTACCACAACTTAGGGTTTTTGCCTTTGTGAAGGTACACAACATTCACGGAAGGACCAAGGCCAACTTAGGGATTTTAAAACTCACAAGGCTAGGTCACTTATTTTAGAAGAATAGGTACATGTCAGGCTCAAATATTAGGATCAAGGGATATTCTACAAATTTGGTTTTTCCTTTAGGCTAAGTGGACTTATATGAACAATGGGCTTAGGTCCTTTCCTAATCCAATTAATCTACAATCTAACTTAGAGTAATAGAGTAAGTTCAGAATTGACACACAACATATGAATTTAGAAAATTAAGCTCACACTTACATGGCACTAATTACGTTACCAACAAAAGAGTCTCAGATCATATTTTTATCTCAATTTATCCTCACTTATCAGAACAAGAACTGTTAAAACACCTAAACAGGAGTGGTTGCTATCTAGACAAACTAATAAAAATTTTGTGGGCATCATTTTTCATAGAAACACAAAACATGTATATGCCATAGATATCAGTACTATATGCTACAATTACTACCTAAACATCCTAAACACACTAGTTGAACAGAAAATAAATATCCATGGGAAAAACAACACAGGCAAGAAAAACCTGGGATTCAAAAATTGAGGTTCTGGTGCACCCAATCTACTCAGACTTCACTGAGGCACATAACTACCTACAACCCATCAAAAAAGAGGTGATTTTTACTCAATGAACACAATCGAAGAAAAATAAAGTATATGGGTGAAAAGGACATATGTGGGAGCCTAAGAGTCGATATCCACCTTGGGTTGCCACCCAACCAACGCCTGATTTATTGTTGCGGAATGACATAGACATCTTGAGTACTCAGACTTCCTCAAGGTCCTATTGTTCCACTATTTTTATTTCTTCCACATTTCCTAGGTACGACTTTAATCTGTGGTCATTTACCTTGAATGTTCCTCCATTTCTTCTCTCCAATGCAATAGCTCCATCACAAAAGACATGTGCTACTCGAAAGGGTCCAAACCATCGTGATTTGAGCGCCTAAAGAATAACATTAGTCTAGAATTGTATATTAGCACCAAGTTACCTATTGCGAACAAATGATTCTTTGTGCAATGATGATGTTGCAGCTTCATTCTTTGTTTATACATGGTTGAGCTCTCATATTCCTTCAAGTGAAACTCAAGCTTATTGAGTTGGCTCAGCTTAGAGTTTGTCATATCATTCATCTCGAGATTCATCTTCTTTAGCACCCATATTGCCTTATGCTAAACATCCACTAGCAAATGACACACCTTACCAAAGATAAGTTGCTAAGGAAACATGCCTATAGAGGTCTTGAATATTATCATGTATGCCCATAATGCGTCATCAGCATTCTGCGACCAATTTGCCCAGTTCACATTCATACTCTCCGATAGAATATGTTTAATTTCCCTATTAGGCGCCTCCACTTGTCTGCTTCTTTGAGGATGGTAAGGAGTTTCCACCTGATGTTTCATCCCATACTTTTCAAGTAGATCCTTGAAGGGCCTATTTTAGAAGTGAGAACCTTTGTGTCTAATGATCGCCCGACGGGTGCCAAACCTTGAGAAAATGTTCCTTTTCAGAAACGTTGTGACACTTTTGACTTCATTGTTTGGTAAAGCAACAAACTTTACCCACTTTGATACATAATCCACAACGACTAAGATGTACTTGTTTCAATGCACGCTAACAAAAGGGACCATGAAGTTTATCCCCCATATATCAAATACCTCAATCACTATAATAGGGTTTAGAGGGAGCTAATGTTTACAGGAAACACCATCTTCTCTTTGTCACCAATCACAAGTTTTGGCATAGTCGTGAGTATCATGCTAGATGGCAGGCCAATAATACCAATACTTTAAGATCTTATGTGCTATCTGAACTCTATTATGATGCCCACCAACCAATAATGAGTGAAATGCCTTGAGGATACTAATTATCTCAAACTCAAGAACATAGTGAAAAATAATCATATATGTGCATACATGAAACAAGTATGGGTAATCCCAAAAGAACTTTCTCACATCAGACATGAACTTTTGATGTTGCTATGTATTTAGATCGGGCGGCACAATGTCGCAAACCAAGTAGTTTACATTGTCTGCAAACCATGGTATTGAATCGTGGGACCCTGCCAACGCTATCTCATTTGTGAATGAGTCATCAATCTCCAATCCATAATCAAACTTTTCCATTGCCTCATCTTCCAACATGGAAAGTTGATCTGCAACTTGATTTTCTGTTCATTTTCCATCGATGAAATCCAAATTGATTCTTGAAGGAGACGCACCTATATCATAAACCTTAGTTTTGCATCCTTTGTTACCAATAAGTACCGAAGTGCTGAGTGGTCTGTGTGCACCACAACTTTGGTTTTAAATTTATATGACCTGCATTTCTCGAGCGCAAAGACCACTGCGAGTAACTTCTACTCATTGACAATATAGTTCTTCCGGTCTTTGTTTAGGGCCTTGCTAGCATAGTGTATGGTATTTAATATCTTCTTTTAGCATTGTATCAACACTACACCTTAGGCAACTCCACTTGCATCATTCATGATTTAGAAGGGCTTTGACCAGTCTTGAGCTACAATGATTGGGGTTGAAATTAGCTTTTGCTTTAATCATTCAAAGTCTTTAAGGCTTACATCATCGAACATGAACTTAGCATCCTTCTCAATCAACTTGCACAATGGATGTGCAATTTTAGAGAAGTGTTTTATGAACCTCTGGTAGAACCCTGCATGCCCGAGGAAGCTTCTCACACCCTTAACTCAGGTGGTGGGGAAAGATTCCCCATAACCTCTACTTTAGATCTATAAACTTTGGTAGGATATTTTTGGCCCCAACACAATATCCTCCTTCACCATGAAGTGACATTTTTCTCAATTCAGCACAAATGGCTATCCTCACATCTTTGCAACACAGCATGCAAGTGCTTCAAGCAGTCCTCAAATGAGTCCTCCACCATACTAAAGTCATCCATGAAGACTTCAATAGTGTCATCCACCATATTTGCGAAGACGTACATCGTAATGTCACTAGAGTGTTTCACAACCCAAATGGCATTCTATTAAATGAGAAGGCGCCATAGGGACATATAAACGTTGTCTTCTCATTATCCTCTAGAGTAATGGTGATATAAGGTTAGAATTAATGTCCATCAATAAAGCAATACCAGCCCTTTCCAGCTAATCTGTCTAACATCTGATCCACGAATAGTATCGAAAAGTGGTCCTTCTCCGTTGACGCATTGAGTGTTCTATAGTCCATGCACACTCTCAATACAGTGACTGACCGCATAGGAATCAACTCGTTGTTGGCATTCGGTACCATTGTGATACCCCATTTATTTGGAACACACTAAACCGGGCTCACCCACTCACTATCGGCAGTTGGATAGATCAATCTTGCATCCAACCACTTAATAATTTCTTTGAGCATGACCTCTTACATAGGGGCGTTGATATGCCTTTTGTGCTAAATTCTCAGCTTATAGTCCTTGACCAACTGGATTTTGTGTGTACATATCCCTAGAAGGATACCAATGATATCTGCAATCATCCGTCTAATTGCCTTCTTCAACTATTTGAGCCCCATGACAAAGGCGTACACTTGCTCATTCAAGTCCATAATTACTATGACTTGCAAGGTTATGTTGGCACAAAAAATGTGTATCTTAGATGTGACTCTCTATCGGTTTGGCACCTAGGATCGTAGGACACCTCCAACTTATTTTTTGTCTCCTCATAATCTAGGATGTTGTCACTATAAAAGTTCATCAGCACAGCTTCCAAGTGTTGACACCCAATCTCACCTCAAGTGGTACTTCAAGCTCAGCATCATCAACAGTCTCAATAACAGAGACCACCCTCAAGTCATTTTATTTCTTTTCATATTGACGGATGTTGAACGCAACCTCATCTTTTCCAAATTTGAACTTGAGTTGGCCCTTCTCCATGTCCACCAAAGTTCATCTAATGGCTAGGAGGGGTCTCTCCAAGATGATAGGGACTTTGAAATCAACCTTACAATCTAGGATCACAATGTCTACGGGGAATATGAATTTCTCAACCTTTACAAGGGGATCATATAGTATCCCCATAGGTTTCTTCATCGTGTAGTTAGCCATCAACATCCACATACTTATTGATGTAGTGGCTCCCAATCCTAGCTTCTTGAAGACCGCAAGGGGCATTAGATTAATGCTAGCACCGAGATAACAAATGCCCTTGTGAACTCCACCTCTCAAATGGTGTAGGATATGATAAAAGCATCGGGATCTTCACACTTTTGGACCAAGAACCCCATAGAAATTACACTGCATTCTCGAAGCTCTTAGGATAGCTCCTGACTTATGGTGCACTACTTTGTAACATGGTCCTTCATGTACTTTGTATACCCTTGCATCTTCTCAAATGCCTTGATGAGAGGGATGTTGATGGACATTAGTGTCAAAATGGAGAGAATATGCTTGAACTTGCTTTCCTATTCTCTATTTTCAATACTATGAGGAAAGGGAGTAGGAAGCCTAGGAATGAGCTTCAACTTTTGTGGTGCATCAGTAGCTTCACTCACCCCATCCTTGACACGATCATCTCTTATATCCCCATCTTTGACAACAACTATCTCCTCTTGAATGTCATTCTCATCCACTAGCGTGGGAGGATCAATGATACTCCTGCCACCATGAGTAGTTACCGATGTGCACTGCCCTTCATTCTTACTATTTTGAATTGTATTGCTAGGAAGTGAACCCCCTCTGATGTTTATTAAGTTGGGTTGACACCTGACCGAACTGTTGTTAAAGCTGGTTGATGGCAACAGAATGAGACTCAAATTTATTAAGTTCGGTTGACACCTGGTCTCAATCTGCTTCTCTGTCTCGGCCCTAATTTTGGTCATAGTATCCTCTGTGGTTATCTCTAAAAGCTCCATCTCGATTACAGTTCCGACCATGGTTTCCTTGATCTTAGTGTCAATAGTCCTGATTTGGCCCTTGGGTGTTAGTCCAGAAACACCCCATTTGATCCAAAATAAAACAAGTGTCCTCCTCATAGTTGGGATCATCATATATGGGTGCATGCGGAGGCTGATGAGCAACTACATTGACTTGGTCCTGATTCTTCTTCATTATTTCCTCCTTACCTGTATGGATTCAAGCAAGCTCTTACATAATCTCTTCATTTGTCTTATCTTTCTCCGAACCAATATTGACAACACATGAACATTTTCTATATGCTCTCTCTTTACCCTTATACATGATTGGTCTTGACCACTCTTTCTATCCTTTCTGCAATCCTTATGAATGGTTTATCTAAGAAAAAGCCCCCCATAATGGTATCAGTATAGTATTGACTATTTTGATCAAGGGAAGGGTAGAATATCTCCACCAAGGAATCATAAAATAATTTGTGGTCTGGAACACTCTTAAAGCACTTAGTAAACCGCCCCAATATAGTACTAATCAAGTCACCAAAAAGTTGCACAAATTTGTTGATTTGATCATTCAAAGTAAGCTTCTTCAATATTGGGAAATACCTCTCCTAAAAGTCCTTCTGCAATTCAGCCTAACTAGTGATCAAACTCTGTGGGTGCTCAAACAACTATTGTGTTGCAATGCCTGTAAGAGATAATGGGAAGACATGAAGTACCACAACATCCATAGATAGAATCTATATTCCGATTACACCCTTACAGAAGAAAACAATATTGCGTATATGGCTATGAGGATCCTTCGATGATAGGCCCACAAACAGCCTACATTTCTGTAGCATCTAAAGCAACACACTCGAAACCATGAACTTTGTGTAAGCCGGTAATGGTGAAAACACCATAGCTCCAGTCACCTCCATAGCCATAGGATTTTGCTTGTATTCCACTGATAAGCATTGGCATTAAAATCTTCTACTTATGGAGCATTCTCATTCTAACTCCTTTTCAGAGTTGCATTTCTCGTGTTGTTGGCGTCATCTTGGGCCATTCTTCTCAATGTTCTCTGGAGCAACGGGTAAAACAGAGTCAAGGATCTTGCTCGACTTCCCGTGTTAGGCATTCACTAAACTTACACCCTGAAAAGAAACAAAAACAACAAATAAATGTAAAAGGGAATGATGATGACAGCCACCACTACATGTTTTAGAGTCTACCTAGTATCACTTTGACTTAGCCGGATTCACGAATGAACTACGACCCACTAAAACATGCCCATTAAGCTGATTGATGCCTTCACGATAACCCTGGAAGTAGAAATCCAGTCAAGGTCCTGGCTGTGCTTCGCAATATGGTCGGTGATCCATCTCATTGTAATAGCCTTTCGGGCTACATCTCTCACTAAAATCTGATCCCTAGTCTGCCGATGTCGCCCAAGCTACACCTACTTTTTTAGGCTAGAGCAGTCATTGTAAAGATATATAACCTAATCGAGGTTAGGGTTGACACCAATGGAAATATGGGAGACTTAGAAGAATTCAAAGCGATTCGGGTTAATTAACCTACTTATCTCCCCAGGTAGAAGGAGGAGGGTTGGTTTGTATCAACTAGGAAAAGTAATCCTACACTGAGAAAAGGGTAATATCAGGATGAAGAGTAACTGGTTATTGTGTTCTCCATAATTCCCTAACTTGTTATAACTAGATAATCTAACTCTTTCTAGTATGTAGCATGAAGAATGGTAAGTTACGTTCATCAAACCCTTTGATTAAGGCGAGAGGCAAATTACACTACGTGATTTGGTCCACTACTGCAATATGACATTACTAACCCTTACATATTTTTCTTCTACAACCTTCCCTTGGCCCAGTTTTGTAGATTAAACGAGAAACATCAATTGATCCTATTAGTTAATCTGTTTTTCTATTCATTACTATATTGATCCAATCAGTAACACTAGACAAGTTTGATGTCACACAAGCTACACCTCTTTTTTGAGGATAAAGCGGTCATTGTGAAGAAATAAAACCTAACAAAGGATAGGGTTGAACCTAAGGGAATACTATAGACTTAAAAGAATTGAATTGATGTAATTTGAGTGATTAACCATCTTATACCCCAAAGGGGTTTGGGTGGGGGTTTTGTTATAAAAAGTAGAAAAGTAATTCTAACTAACACAAGAGTTTGACAAATATGGGGAGAAACTAAGGAATTATGTTCTCCATGAATCCCTAACTCAGCGTCACCAATAACCTAATTTGTTTCTAGTGTCTAGCATGTAGGACGGTATGTTATGTTCACCAAATCCTTTGGCCCAGTAAAGAGGCGAATTTCAATATGTTACTAGGTCTATCTCTGCTATGTAACATTCGTAACCCATACCTATTAGTCCCAGTACAACCTCCCCTTGTCCCAGTTCAGTTGATTAGATGAGAACACATCAATCAAATCCTGTTAATTAATACATTCATGCACACTTTTAAAGAACTATGAAATATTTTTTTTACCTTGTTAGTTCTTTATGGTTCCCACAACCCTTGTTGTGGCTTTAGCTGCTCATGATTTGTGTAGATACAAGACTTTTGATTTTGAACCACATAATAGAGCACTTACACGATTGGATTAAGTATAAATAAATCAAAGCTTCAATGAGAATCCAAATATTATAATTAAAGATGAAAATAAATAGTACAAGTGTTTCTCAACACTCTCCAATGTTTTCTCTACTCAATCTCACTGTTTTTCTCTGAACTATTCGAAATCTATGGAAATATTAAGAAAAATAACCTGAAAAACTATTTATAATGTTTGAAATACATGTATTAAACAAAATAGGA
Source organism: Solanum rostratum (assembly GCA_029948455.1). Lineage (NCBI taxonomy): Eukaryota > Viridiplantae > Streptophyta > Magnoliopsida > Solanales > Solanaceae > Solanum > Solanum rostratum. The sequence goes on from CM057045.1 coordinate 39,513,952, forward strand.
TAACTTGGTTGTAACGTTTCACGAATAGCTATACGGCCCGTATTGTGTTCTACGGCTAGTAGTCGAGCTTCTATAATATGTTGCTGCAAATCTGGGTTTGTGCTTTATGATACCTCTCTACGACCTGTAACGTGTTATATGGCCTATAAAGTGTTCTACGGCCTGTAGGAAATTCTATTTGATGAAACTTCAGAAAGTCCTTTTCTCTGATCCTCAGGGCACTAGACCTTATCAACAACTCATAAAATAGTTCACGATCTGTGTGCATGATCGTAGAAGTTTATCGGCCCCTCACTTGAATATTACACGTGACCTCCTTCTCTGCCTTTAGAATGCTTTACGGCCCATAAAGGGTCTCATGCATCAAAATAATTAGTAACTTCTGCATATTCTTCCCAAAAATCAATGCCAACCCTGAAATCCTTCAAATCTAACACAAAACACATAAAATCCACTAACATCGCATTGAGAACACAAAAAATTCCATGTTTTAAGAATCAAAAGTGTTATATGTTTACAGCACATCAGAGTTTTAAGGATGGCCACCATTAAAAAGCATTCAATACAAAGAGACGTAATTAATATATGCATGCACACATTACAAAAATTACGAATTATCCGATTTTATCTTATTCGTTCTTTATGGTTCCCATAACCTTAATTCTAAATTTAGCTACGCATGTTAGTGTAGATGCAAGATTTATGAATTTGAATAACATAATTGAGCACTTGCACAATATAATTAAGCATAAGAAATCGGACTCTTCCCCAAGAATCACAAGATTGAATTAAAAGTAAGAAATAATATTTCACAAGTGTTTCTACTACTCTTTCACATTCCTGTATTATTACCACGTTGTTCCCCTATGCAAAATAATCTTAAAAAACCTATTTACAGTGTTTGAAATGCACAACTAAAATTAAATAGGATAAATAGATTGGCAGACTCTATGGATGCTTTTGCGGGCCATATAAAGTTTTTCGGCCCATAGTCGGGCTTTCGTGGATTGCATCTTCAAATCTGGGGTTGACTTCTATGACACACTTCTACAGCCTGTATAATGTTTCAAGGCTCGTAAAAGGTCTCGTGAAACCTTTGCTTTAACAAAATCTACACACTTAGCCTAAAACTCGTGCCAACCCAATAATGTTGCAAAACAAACATAAAAACACATCAAGTCTATTAACATCGCTTTGAGAAAACTTAAAATTTTAAGTTCTAAGTATCAAAAAAAGATGTATCTTGAAAGCACATCAACACCTTAAACTTAAAATTATTGCTTGTCCTCAAGCGATGGACTCAATCTACATAAGCCGCATAATAATACACAAATCTCAATCTAAGGACATACATCACAACAAACTCAAAATAAGGTACCCATACAAATTTTAAACACATATGATAGCTATCAAGAAAACAAGCACATATCAACATATATGATCGTGCAACTGTAACAAGCTAGGTAATTATCAACAAGAAACAATCACCGAGTTAGTCCAGTATAGAGAACGCAATACAAGTGCCATCATAGAAAGAAGTCTCATATCTCTCTCATGATGATGTTTTCAGATATAATGCTTGGGACTATGCAAAATAATTCACTCTCACAAAAGACATTCATATACCATGCTAAATACTATACGTTTGCCCCTATATTCATGACTATGACGCTTGATTACTTGGCCTAGGATCATATTAGGACTTTTTTGGCTTGTAACGTTAGGCTCAGGGCTTTAGTATGATATTTTAGGAACATAATGACTAAAAGCCCTCCTTGACACAACGGTTTTCTACATTCTTTCCCTACTAAGACCGTCATTTTGTACCTCATTCTCCCTTTCTCCTATTGAAAGTATTTTTAGGAGCCTTATTTTCATTTTTCATCTTTTTCCTTTTATTTTTACATCATTTTTCTTTTTTAGCTTATTGATTAGGCATCACTTATTTTTCTTGCACCCAGCACACATTTTTATCTCCATTTCCCTATATCACTATTTTCCATTTGTGTTCACCCTTATACCATCCATCCTCAACTTAGGATTTTGGCCTGAGTTTAGGTGCATAATATCCATCCTAGAAATGAAGGCCACTTTTGGTAGCCACCCTTAACTTAGGCTTTTTGCCTCAGTCAAAGTCCACATTTTTCTAGGAAGGACCTGCGCTAATTTTAGGATTTTACATCTATTATGGCTAGGTAACTTAGTTTCTAACAGAGAAAAGTTACATGTAAGGCTCAAACATTAGGATCGAGGGATATTTCACACATTTGGTTGGTCATTTAGGCTTAGTAGATTATTATGAACGATGACCTAAGATCCTTTCTTAACAAACTAACCTACAGTCTAAGTCACAGTAATAGGGAAAGTTATGAATTGCAACATCGTATATGAACTTAGCAAAGCAATCTCACACTCACATGGCATTGGTTACATTATCAACATACACTCTTAGATTATGATTTTCATCTCAAGTTTATCTTCACTTATCGGAACAAGGATTGTCATCAATCAAACATGCATTGTTACTGTCAAGACTAATAACAAAGTTTTGGTGGGTATCATTTTTCACACCAAAGCACAAAAACACACATATTTCACAGATATTAGTAATATATGCTATTAATCGAAACTATACATCCTAAACATGTCGATTCAACAGAAATTAAATATCCATCGATAAAAGAACACATGCAAGCAAACCCCAAGGATTTAAAATTTGGGATAATTATAGGCTAAGGTTACTCAAATCCACTGAGGCTTATAATTACCCACACCCATTCGAAAAAGAGTTGCATTGTTCTCAATGCACACCAAAAATGCAAAAAATAGCACAGAGGTGAAACAACATGCCTGGGAGCCTAAGCGCCAGTATCTACCTTGGGTTGCCTCTCTAGCAATGCCTAAGTTATTGTCGTTAGGCAACTTTGGTACTTAGACATCACCAATTGCCCAAATATAATCATCATTAATCGACATGGAAGGACCAATGTAAATTTTATGACCATGAGTAGTGACTGCCATACACTACTCATCATTCAATGGGTTTTATATTATGTTGCTCGGTAATGTGCCTCTCCGACACTTGTTGAGTTGAGTTGATAATCGACAAATCTATTGCTCCAACTATTTGATAGCAATAGAATGAGATTCAAACTTCTAATTTATGTTAGAGATATCATAGTTAATCCCTCTCAAGGTCTCATACTATGTGTCAGTCTTCTTCAATAGTCGGTCAAGCATCTCCTCAACCCTGGAACTACTAGCACCACTATCACGATTGTATGGTTGCACATAAGGCCCATTTCTATAGCCATATATGTCTTGGCCCCTGTTCTATCGTAGTAACCTCCATGGTTGTCTCCGAAAGTGCCATATCTATTATAGTTTCAACTTTGGTTTCCTTGACCTTGGTGCCAATAGTCTTGATTGGACCCTTGTGCATTTTTCTGAACCCCTGATAACCAATAAATAAAGTGTCCCCCTCATAATAAGATTCCTCGTACACAGGTACTCGCGAAGGCTGGTGAAAACTTCATTAACTCGTTCCTAATTCTGCTTCATCATCAACTATATGCCTCTATGAATCCAGGCAAGCTATTGCATTATGTCATGCCCAAAGTCCCATTAAGGTGGACTAGCACCCATTCCTGACAAGGCTCGGGAGAACAAATATATACCTATGCACTTTCTATGACCATTGTAAAGGGGTTTCCACATTCAACATGCGTTCAAGAAAGTAGACAGTAATAACAAGCGAAAAGGAAATGCATATGACTAGGTCGTTGCAGCCACAATGTCTAAAGTACGATACATGACAACATTTACTTTACATAGTCTACAAAACCTCATGATAAGGAACAATATCTATAAGGATTAGGACAGGTCCCGTCTCATGACCCACTATACAATACAAAAATATAAGATCTAGAACACAAAGCTCCGAAGGAACTTGGAGCTCACTAACAAAAGTTGGATATCTTGTACTCCTACTGAAAAGATCTAGTAGATCTTGTAGCTGCAACATGAAATGTAGGTCCCAAGTAAGGGACGTCAGTACGGGAAAATGTACTGAATATGTAAGGTAGGAAGTACTGTATATAAAATAAGAACTCAAATGAAATCATACACTGGTGTGCAAGGATAAAAGACCACCTTTAGTCATTTTGTGGAATCATATACTTTATTTCTTTTTTATTACTTTACCTTTCTTTACTGTATAATCTGTGCACAATATATCATATAAATGACCACCTGATCAGTGGTAAATCAATATCGAGATCTACCCATGCTAGCGTTTCCTTTAACCCCTGGAATAACCCCCATAATATGGGATTGACCCATGCTAGGTGATTCTTCCATCCCTGGGATACCACCCATTAATAAGAAAGTTTGATTTATCTTTTATTTATTTTTTAGATGATTCTTTTGGCGGTCATAATATTTTGGAGAAGGAGGGTTATAGACATAACATGTGACATATAAACAATCATCAAAGACAACACCACAATGAAAAGAGAATTACAAAACTAATGAAATTCATAGAAGATGAAACAACTCGTGGACTTTACTTACCAACAAAAGGAACTCATATATTTTTGTACCAAATATTAGTATGGAGAATTTATAATGGCTATGTATGGGAGCATATGAACATGGTAAAGAGTGGATACATGGTTATTAGTTATGTCGGAGTAGGTAATTTCCTTTATGTCCCAAGGAAGAACCTAGGTTTAATGCAAGATAATAGGAAATTGAGTAGCCTTACATACCTTGTTGTACTACGTTGTTATTACGTCAAAGTAATCACTTTTTCTTCCAAATACTTATCTACAATATAGCAGGTAATAAAACAAGTATTAGAAGCTAATAAACATGTCTTGGAAGTCCAATCTCATTTTAAAAAATAATGCTTGGGCAGCAAGCTTGTGATTGTCAATCAAAGATTATTCTTTCAACCTCTTCACCTCTGATCGTATTTTCTAATACACAATATCATATACATGTCATATCCAACTTGTTTTAGTCCCATAACAGTGTTACAAAATCTCACAAAGAACAACACACAATAATTCTACACAACACACAAGTAGAAAGCATAACATTATGTCTTCTCGTTACATTTTGATGTCAACAATCCCAAACCTGTTTCAACTTCAAGAAAACTGTCTCAAACATATTTACGCATAAGCAAAAGGTCCTAAAAAGTACAAAAACATTCCCCAAGTAGAAGGACGATGTGCAACAACAATTCTCAATTACTGGTCCACATGTTCTAACTAATAGCGCAATAAAGATATCATACAAGACTCATTTTTGCGGAAGATAAAAATGGTATCGAGGGCTTCTTACATTACTATAGAACTAGACCATGTTAAAAACATCAATATTAATTCATAATCCATCAAACAAAGAAGACAAAAACCTCTTAATAAATAAGAAAACGTTACAACAATCTTTTGAACACATGTTGTCCAAAATTCCAGCACAAGTATAACTAGCCTATTTCTCCTATTTTTCATGAACAAACCAGACTAAATAGACAAGTGTTTTTACTTACATTTACCTTCAAGGTTGAGGGATTCTTTGGGAACCCTAGTAAGGTTGTGAGGGTTTCTTCATAGGAGTTGAAAGAGAGCAAAGAGGAACCTAGAAAATTAAATGTCTTGTCAAAGTTTAAATGTCTTAAAGGAACTGCTTTTAATCCTTTTTAAAGGGACCTCTTGGAAGAATTTCTTTTTAATTGTAAGACTTACTTTATTAAGGTAGTGATGCACCTACTTGTCCCTTTCATTTGGGCCTTGTTGGGCAGCAATTTGATGGGCTTTGCTGCCAATTCTTTTTCTCTTCTACTTTAACTTAGATTGGGCCCTATTTGTGAAGTGTGTGGTAAATGTAGTTTGGACATTTTACTATTCATCTTTTTGTTCCTATATTGTCCCTTTATAATTCCAAACCACGGGCAAAAATTACATCCTTCACTTGGGCTTTATTCTTTATCGAACTTGAACAGATTCGGTGTTGAGCCTCGTCTTCGTGTCCTTTTCATTTTTTTAAATTTTGGGCCTCAAGGGAGTTCGCTCATGTATGAATTAATATTCCTCGTATACCTAGCAAATTTAATCTAAGCACATCGGTCACTTCACCTGCTAGCTTCCTAAGTCCTACAAGCACATCTCTTTCCTTCACTTTCTTTACGGTTGTGACCTCCTGAATTTGGCGTAGAACTTATATATGCTCGTTTCTCTTAAGCATTAAACGTGAATATAGCTCTCCTGTATAAACGTTAGGCACTTTAAAAGGTGGTTCTTCTTCTACTTAATCATATCATGTTCCATATGCATAGGACTAGTATGTCTAAGATGTGGGTTGTTACATCCTCCCCCCTTAGGAACATTTATCTCCGAATGTTAGCATAATCAGATAGGTTAAACAAGTTTAAACCTTCATTTAAACAAATTTTTGACAACATAATATGAATTCAAACTCACGTGCCTACTAATTCCCCAACTCTTCATATTGGATATCCTCTTTATCTTCAAATAAATATGGGTATTTAGATCTCATCACTTTCTCAACCTCCCATGCCATCTCTTCTACTTGCTGTTTCCTCCAAAATACCTTTACTGAAGGCATTTCTTTATTCATTAGCTTTCTAACTTGACGGTCTAGAATAGCAATAGGTTCCTCTTCATAATGGGTTACCTATGCATTTTGGAAGCATTTAAACATGAAAAATTTGATGAACCATTGAGAGCTCCTGGGGTATCTCTAATTCATATGCAAACTCTCCAAACCTTTTAATAATCTTATATGGCCCTATGTAATGTGGGCTTAGATTTCCCTTTTTTACCAAATCTCATAACACCTTTCATTGGGGACACCTTTACGACTACCCAATCTCCTACTGAAAATTCCAGTCCTATTCTTCTAGAACCGGCATATGATTTGTGATGACTTTGGTCTGCTTCTAGTCGTTGTCGTATTACCTTGACTTTTTCTATGTCTTGTTGGAGTAGATATGGCCCAAGTAAGGCGGTTTCACCCACTTCAAACCATCCTATTGGCGACCTACATTTCCTTCCATACAAAGCTTCATAAGGTTCCATCTTGATGATTGAATTGTAGCTATTATTATAGACAAATTCAATAAGTGGAAAATGGTCCACCCAACTACCTTCGAAGTCCAACGCACAAGCCCGAAACATATCTTCAAGTGTTTGAATGATGTGTTCTACTTGATCATATGTTTGATGGTGGAAAGTTGTACTTAAATTCACTTTTGTCCAAAAGATCCTTTGGAAAGACTTCCAAAACTTTGTCGTGAATTGATCTCCCCGATCAGATATAACGGAGATTGGGACCCCATATAGTCTAACGATCTCTTTGAGGTAAAACTTTGCATACTATTCAGCTGTACAATCACTTTTAACTGGTAAAAAGTGTGCTGACTTTGTGAGTCTATCAACTATCACCCATATGGATTCAAACTTCTGAAATGAGGTGCACGAACAGTGACACGGAACATTTGGTTCACTTCGAGAAATACCACATCGAAAAAGAGAGGGAGAGTTCTTGTCTATTTAAGTAAGAATTGAACCTAATACTGTGAGGTCCTTTATGGGGTGATCTTAGGGGGACAAATCTGTGATGGGCTAGGCCCAAGAGCAGACAATAGTTCACAGTGTTGGTCCTGGTCGTTATAGGTGGTATGAGAGTTGACTCTCAACTAGTATGGTTGTAGGGAAAGCCTCAGCGAGGACACTGAGTCCCTACGAGGGGTGAGTGCAGGGACGACGATACGTAATGCCTGGATCACATAGGCTAATCCCATATCAGAAAAGAGAGGGAGTGTTCTGGGCTATTTAAGAAAATGATTTGACCTAATATTGTAAGGTGCCTTTTTGGGTGAGCCTAGAGGGACAAATCCGTGATGGGATAGGCCCAAGATCGGACAATACTTCAAAGTGTTGATCCAGGTCGTTACACATCATCTCCTTATTTATTCATGCTTGTTCCGAACCAATACTGATAGCACACGAACTTTTGGTAGATGACTTGTCTCTTTGCCATATGCACGATTCGTCATGACAACCTCTTCCAACTTCTAAGCATTATGTGTAAATTGTTGATCTAAGAACATCCCCCTATAATGGTATCAACACATGTTTGGTTATTCTCCTCCAGGCATGATAAAAGATCTCCACCATAGTATCTTAAACAGTTTTGTGGTCAAGGGCGCTCCTTAACCACTTTGTGAATCGTTCCCATATAGTACTGGTCCAGTCACAAGGAAGTTGCTCAAAGTTGTTAATTTGATATTTCAGCTTGAGATTCTTCAATCGGACGAAGTACCTCACCAAAAAGTCCTTTTGCAACTCAGTCCAATTGGTGATCGAATCCCATAAAGGCTTAGATATGCATCGTGATGCATTACCTATTAGAGATAATGGAAGGTCACAAACTCCCACAAAATGCATAGATAAATTATGTGTTCCCATTATAATCTTATACACAATAGGCCCGTGAACAACCCACAATTCTGCAGCATCTGAAGCAAACCACTAGAAACCCCGAGCATTGTGTCATCCTACAGTATGGGTAACACAATGGATCTAGTCATATCATAGCCATAGGGTTTGGCCAATATTGATTCCACTGATAAGCTATGATATTAAAGTGCCATGGTTTTGGATCAATGTCCTCAAGTGGAGGTGCTTTGTCATTGTTTGCATTCTCATTCTCATTTTGATCCTTATTCTGAGCGGCATTAACCATGTTTTTTGCATTATCATGGGTTATCCTTCTTAATCTTCTTTTGTTCTCTAGGTCAAACGGAGTAAAGAGAATGCCTAGACTTTGCGTATTAGGCATACACTACACCTGTACCCTAAAATGGAACAAAAATAACAAAAAATATAAAATGAGGGAAATAAGGATAAATTCCCAAACAAGTCGAATTGAAAATCACTACCCATATTCCCCAGCAACGAGTCAAAAATCATGATATCGCCCAAGCTACACCTCTTTTTTAAGGCTGAAGTAGTCTTTCTCAAGATATATAACCTAACTAAGGCTAGGGTCGATACCTTCGGGAATATGACAGACATAGAAAAATTCAAAGCGATTTGGATTAATTATCCTACTTTTATCCCCCAGGAGGGTGGGGGGTAGGTGGGGGTTGTAACAACTATGAAAAGTAATTTAAACTAAGACAAAAGTGAAATTATAATGAAGAGTAATTAGGGTATTGTGTTCCCAATGATTCCCTAGGATAATCTAATAATTTTCAATGGTGTAGCATGCAAAATGGTAAGTTATGTTCACCAAACCCTTTTATCTAGGCAAGAGGCAAATTTTACTAGGTGATTTGGTCCAATCCCAAAGTGTGACATTACTAACCCTTACCTGTATTTCATGCGCAACCTCCCTTTGGTCCAATTTGGTTGATTAGATAAAAAACATCAATTGAATCCCTTTAATTAATCTCTTTTCCTATTCATTACTATCTTGACCCAGTCAGTAACATCAAACATATTCTAACATTGGCCACTGTTAAAAAGCATTGAATACAATGAAACTTAATTAATATATACATGCACATTTTTCAATAATTATGAATTATTCCATTTTACCCTGTTAGTTCTTCGTGGTTCCTACAATCCTAGTTGTGAATAGCTACTCATGATCAGTACTGATGCAATATTTATGGATTTGAATAACATAATTGAGCACTTACAAAAGAGAATTAAGCACAAGAAATCCAGATTCTTCACCAAGAATTAATAGATTGAATAAAAAGTACAAAATAGCATTTCACGAGTGTTTCTATTACACTCTCACGTACATATACTATTACTATGTATTTCCCTTATGAAAAATAACATATTTATAATGTTTAAAATACAAAACCAAAACATAATAGGGTAATTGGGTCGGAAGACTATATGGGAGCTTCTACGGGACTGTATAATATTTTACGACCTATAATCGGTCTTTCAGGGATTGCATCTTCGAGTCGGGGCCGACTTTTATGACACTCTTGTGGCCTGTATAATGTTTTACAGCCCATAAAAGGTCTCGTGAAACCTTCGGTTCAACAAAATCTGCACACTTAGCCCAAATCTCGTGCCAACCCTGTAGTCTTGTAAAACAAACATAAAAACACATCCAATCTACTAACATTGCTTTGAGAATACACAAAATTACATATTTTAAGCATTATATGTTAGCTGTAGTTTTAGGGCCATGATACTCGTGACCAAATAAAAATCGAAGTATAGTGGCCTTGGATATATCAACTAGAACTCCTCTAACTATTGTCTGAGTAATGTAGGGTTGTGCAAGGAATATCTTACCTTTTAGGGTCGACACTAGTATGGTAGAAATGTAGGATGCCTAAAATTCTTGAACAAGTATCAGGGAGTACTTACTTAATGGGGCTGCCAACCATCTAGATAATACCGAGTGATGGTGCCTCGAAGTGTAGGAGATCTACCAAACCCCGATTTCAAGATTCGAATCTCCTCAAATATTGTCATGGCCTACCATCCTCTATTCATGCTGGACAACTTGGTGATATATGTCCCACATGAATAGGATGCACCAGCATCTCATGAGTGCATCTACAAGGGCTGGAGTTACTGTTAGAGGTGGGGTGGACACAGACCTGGATTCATCTCTTAAATCAGAGTCAGCTCCATCATTTGTATCCATGAAAGACCCCTCCTGGGAGTCTGTCCTCTTTATGGCGCTGCTTCACTTGGCATTTCCTTCTTTAGACTGGACAGGCCAAATAACTATAGTCTGAGTCTATGGCAGCCTTGCCTGTGTAGATGCCTCCTGTGTTTGTTGTCGCATGAAGCCCTCATCTGACTTGATGCAAAGCTCCTTTATGGACCCACTGGCTTTAGAAACATCCGTGGTGTTTGAAGGCTCATCCAGAAGCTTATTCGTCATTTAGGAGCCATGGTACTTGAAACACACAAGTAACAACACACAACAATTCTAAGAGATTAGCAAAAAAATCCACATGTTACAACAATAAGTGGTAGAAGGACCTGCGAAGGCTCCTCTATGGGTCATAGGGTAGACTAGGCCATAGAAGGCCTATGTAGGAGGCAGGAAAGAGTAATTCTAGCTACTAAAAATGGACATATGAGACCAGGCACAACTCGTAAAAAGGACTACGAGTTGTAGATTGAGTCATACTTATAATTCTAGAATTCCATATTTGTAGGACAAGGAACTTGCGAATCAAAGTTTATGAGCTATAGTCTAAACTACGCCCCGTAAGTGATTTTGTCGAATGATTTTCCTGAAAACTCCAAAGCTGCTAATCTCAACCAACAATGGGCAACTATGGTGTATGGACTAATCCGCAACACAAGTTTTCTAAAGCCAGCACAATGATTCCATTAGTTAAGATCAAGCAAAAACACACAACCAACAATAAGGTATACTAATCTAAACAACATTGAAGAAACATCAAGCACCCGAATCAACCCATAACACATTTTCACAAAGTATCTCAACAACCACATGTGTGAATGATTAATCTACCACGTCAACCATTAGTTCAACATACCTATATTACTCAACTACCTTTTTGAAAATAATATATAATATTATCATTCAATGCACGAAATCAAATGTCTAGAAGAAATGAGATTAGTATGATTTCAATGACAAGTGACTTCATGATTCGAATAACGACAACAACTTATTTCATGGCCAATTTATCAATTTCATCATCTTGGTGTGTAAGCCATGCACCACCTAATCAGTTATTGAATAAAGTAAACAAATTTTACTCAGTTGACAATGTATTTCATAAATTCAACAACAATTCACACAAGCATATTCATTGTTCAAGTTTCACAACATCACCTCAAATTGTGCCAATCACATTATACACTTCGTGCACAAGTTAAACCAATCACTATGGCACGAACATCATGGAATTATTCTCAACAATGTCTCGAACCAATGATAGGTTTCTGGGAAAACAAAGTAGCAGTAGAAGCACATACCAAAGTAGTGATTAATGGGACGAGGAATAGCAAAAAAGTACCAAGATGATAAAACCCTAGGTGTGCTTGAATTATTGTTGTATTGACACAATTTTGTCTGAATGTGGGCCGAAAAATATGGTGGGTTTTATGTTGATCGGACTTAGGAAAGAAAAAGGGATGTGTTGGTATTTTGGGAAATAAATGGGAAAGTGAGGGCAATTGTGCTTGTGCCCCTTTTAATATCATGAGTTGGGTCGGGTTTAAGTGTTGTTCAGACCTTAAAAAACCCCTATTACGGGCCATAAAAAGATCTACAGCCCATAAGCCATGGTCTCGTGGTTTTAGGAAGCTTAGTTTTCAGACATTGGCTTTATGAATCTACCTACGGGGTGTACATAGACATATGATATGTATGTTTGATCATAATTGTCCCCAATACTTAGCATGTTTAGAAATCCTATTTGTGGTCGAAGAGCCCCATTCATGACTCGTATTTTTATTTAAGAGCTTTAAAGTTGGCTCATGGACTGGAGTGCACAAAGTTTTGCTTACTAGAAGTAGTTCTACGAGTCAGTGTACGGGTCATGGTATGAACCATTGCTCGTAAAAGTTGTCATAGAATAAACTTCTCTTACTTTTTTAGCTCTGGTTTGCTACTTAACCATGTTCCCGTATATTCTCTATAGAAGAAATTGTTACCCTATAACTCACCAGTCCTTGAGTCCAATATAACAACCCTGAACAAATAAATTAAGCTACCTATAAGTCATTTAAGTGAAAATAAAATAGGTACATAAAAATTATAGAAAATATTTTTGGTTTCCTACCAACTGATTTAGTGTCGCGGCGTGACATGGACAAGCTTAGTTACTCACACTTCACAAAGTGCCAATATTTTAATCTTCAAATCATTGGGTCTCTTCATAGACTAAAAAATACTAAAGATGACTTCTTCATAATTCAATCGAAACTTGAGTTAGCCTAATTTGATGTCCAAAAAATACTTGCCCAATGGCTAGGAATGGCCTTCCCTAGATGATTGGGACTTCGAACTCAACCTCGCAATCAAGATTCATGAAGTCTGCTAGGAAGATAAACATTTCCACTTTATCTAGAACGACATAAAATATCCCCATAGGCTTCATCACTGTCCAATCAGGCATCAATAACTGCATGATTGTATTAGTAGGGGCTACCGAGCCTAACTTCTTTAATGTTGAAAGAGGCATTAGACTGAAGCTGGCACCTAAATAACGTAATGCCTTTGCAAATTACACATCTCTTACGGTGCAGGGTATGGTGATCTTCTTTCTTCTTCACCAAGGACCTTGTTGCAATAGCACTTCAATGCTGAAGCTCCTGCGAGAGATCTTGGCTCACAATCCCCTTATTAATCACTATGTCCTTCATGAATTTTGCATACTCAGGAATTTTCTCCAATGCCTCAATGATAGCAATGCTAATAGTTAGATGCTATAACATGGAGATGAAGTGCTGAAGCTTACCTTCCTCCTTCTTCTGTTTGATTCTCTGGGGAAAGGAGTTGGATGTCTAGGTATAGGTTTCCATTTTTTTGGCATCACTACCTCATTGCTCACCCCATCCATGGCATTAGTATCCCCAGTAACTGCATATTTTCTATCTACCATCTCTTCACGAACCTCATCATCATCAACTGCATCGGTGGGTCAATAATTTGTATACCATCATACGTCGTCACTGCCATACACTTCCCATCATTCTTTAGATTCTTCACTATGTTGCCTTGCAATGTACCTTTTTTACGGTGGTTTAACTAAGTACACATCTTACCGAACTATTTCTCTTGCTATTTGGTAGCTGCAAAATGAGACACAATCTTTAAATTAATTCCTAAGATGTCATATTTCATCCCCTTCAAGGTTTTTCATCCTTAGCATCAACCATCTTCAATAATTTGTCGAACATCTCCTCAATCCTCGAACTACCAGCCCAGAATCATGATTTTGTGGTGATACATATGGAGCATTCCTATAACCATCTCTGCGTCCCAAATCACCATCTCTGCCCTAACCACTATTTTTCCCAAAGCAGCTACCCTTGTTGTTACTCTGAAAGCACCATCCATATTAAAGTTCTTACCAGGATATTTTAGATAATCCCACTAATAGTCTTGATTGGACCCTTGAACATTGGTCCAAAAACACCCCTCCTCCCTGATCTGATCATTTCAAAGCAAATGTCCTCCCCATACATTGGTTCTTGTGGAGGCTGATGGTTGACTGCATTGACACACTCCTAACTCTGTTTAATCAACAACCCCACATTGGTAATGATCTGAGCCAAGTCTTGCATCATCTCTTCAATTATCTTAGACTGCTCTAAATCGGTACTAACTAAGAATGAACTTTTATTCATCGATGTCTCTTGAGCCCCATGCATGGTTTGTTTTTGCAACTTTTTGTAGTTGTTTAGCTACAACTAGATATGGAAACTCTAAGAATGAGCCACCAATGATTGTGCTGAACTCCGGTTTGAAATTATCTTCAAGTGCCTGATAGAGGATCACCAACAAGGAAACATCAATGATTTTAAGGTACTAAACACTCCTTAAATGCTTTGTAAATCTCTCCCATGTGGTAGATCCAATCACCAGGTAACTGATCAAATTTGTTGATTTTATCCTTTAACTTCAGCTTCTTCAACCTAGCAAAGAACCCCTATAAAAAGGCCTTCTGCATTTTAGCCCAACTAGTGATATCTCTTTGTGGGCGTATAGATAACCATCTGGTCATTTCGCCTACTAGAGATAATGGGAAAACAAGGAGCCCAACAATATCTATGGAAAGATTTTTCTTGTTCAATCATACTCTTGTAGATGCAAACAACATTGCGTAGACGGTTATGGAGATCCTCTGATGGGAAGCCCACGATGAACCCTCTATTTTGCAGCATTTGCAACAACCCACACAAAAGAACAAATTTTGTGTCATCTGATAAAGGAGTAATAGAATAGCTCTGATGACATCCACCACATAGGGTAAAGCTTGTATTGATTCCTCGTGTTATAAGCAACTTAAGGATCCTGTAGTAGTAGATTCGCATCCTTAGGTGGTGGTGGGTTATCATTATTCAGATTTCGCGCTGCATTTTTTCGGCATTATTTGCAGAGTCTTTTGCATTATCTTCAACCATTCTTCCAAGTGTTCTTTGGATCTCTAGGTCAAATGAATGCAAGAGATTGCCTTGACTATGAGTGTAGGGCATACATTACACATGTATGCTGAAACAAAAAAAAAGATAACATAAAATATGGAAAATAATAATTAATTCACAAACTACCCTTATTAAACTAGTCTAAAAGCCGTATTCCCCGACAATGGCACAAAATTTTTGATGTCGCCTAAACTACACGTCCAGTTAAAGATATAAGAGGTCCTTGTAAAAATATATAACCTATGCAAGGTTAAGGTCGAACCCACAAGCAATGTAGTCCAGACCATAAGTAATTAC
Organism: Solanum rostratum; assembly: GCA_029948455.1. Lineage (NCBI taxonomy): Eukaryota > Viridiplantae > Streptophyta > Magnoliopsida > Solanales > Solanaceae > Solanum > Solanum rostratum. Next base: position 39,529,455 of record CM057045.1, read on the forward strand.
AAACAATTCAAATGAATTAACCTACTTATTTCTTGAAGGGGGGGGGGGGGGGGGGAGGTTTCGCAAATGCACTAAACAAACCTAAACTAGAAGAAATTTATCAAGAGCAAGTGCTTGTGAAATCAATGAATAAAGTAACCAAGGAATTGTGTTCCCCGTGAATTTCAAACTCAGTACCAGATGATTGTAATCTTTTCTAGTATTTAGGATGCTGAACTGGTAAGTTATGTTTACCTAACCCTTTTCTCCAAGTGAGAGGCGAATTTCACTACGTGAATTGATCCATCCTCGATGTGATGCATTACTAACTCTTACCTTTTGATCTAGTACAACCAACCCTTTATCCGGTTAGGTTGATTACAGGAGAATAATCAAATCGAATCCTGTTAATCATCCCTTATCCCAATCATTACCCCCTTGATCCAACAAGTAATAATTAGGCATGTTCTAATGTTGGCCACCATTAAAATGCACTCCAAACGAAGAGATAAATTAATAAATGCAAGCACACCATAAAAGAATTATGGATTATCCAATTTTACCTTGTTAGTTCTTTTTGGTTCCCCCAACCTTAGTTGTGGATTTAGCTACGCATGTCATTATATATGAGAGAATCATGTTATCAAATATCATAATTAAACACTTACAATGATGAATTGAAGAACAATATATCCAAATTTTTTAACACGAAATCACAATGTAATAATCATAAATTAAAGTCACAAAATATGACTTCTCAAGTCTCTCTACTCCTTCCTAGATGTTTATGTTCTCCTCCATTAAACAAAACCTAAAAGAAATATTTATAATAAGTAAAATACAAATCTAAAATGGAATAGGAAAAATGGATTTTCCAACTCATATGGAAAAAGTTACGGGCCTTAGGTAAAATCATGGCCCGTACTTAGGCTTTGTACTCTACAGTTTCTAAAAATAATCTTCACCCTGTGTGACCTGCCTATGGGCTTTGTTCTGACTTAAGACTCGTAAAGGGTCTCGTCTGCTAACTCTTCTTAAACTCTTCAAAACATTGATCCACTAAGAACGACTTTATCTAAGACCTGTCATCAAACTCTCTTAATTGACTTCGTTTGACAATACTTCAACATATTTTCTGATCTGCAATCTATGAACTCACATATGGGTCATGAAGCATTAAACGACACATGTAGAAACTAGTACTTTTCAGCATCTTAAAATTGACCTTTCCCTAGATCTAACCCATGACTCCTACGGCTCGTGAAATAAACAATATCGCATAGAGTGCTCCATAAAACACCAAAATATTTAATTTGTAGACTTTTGCCAAAAATCATCCTTAATACTGTATTCTAGCAAAATTGACATAAAATACATCAAACATACTAACATCACTTTGAGAACACAAAATATTTCAAGTTTTGAGCATTAGAAGTTGTGTATTTTCAAGAAAATGGTGTGCATCACAACCTTGAATTAGACTCAAAGCTATGGGGTATTCATAGACATTCGAGGAACACTTTGAAACCTTATGCTCTGATAACAAGTTTTGTAACGACCCATCCTAGGGGCCTAGACATTGCCCGACTAATGAGTTATCCAAACGTACCTTACCCAAACCATCACTGGCATCTTACGTATTCATAGGTATTAAGTGAAGCATTTGCGGAAGAAAGCAGGGAAAAGGTTCTAAGTCAATGTTATTAATGAAGCAATATTAAAAAGTAGCGGAATACTACAATCAATGTGCTTGTCCATGTGTATACCAAATACATCATAAATGTATGGGACCTATATCGATTGATCTCCATAAAATAGAAAAGAATCCAAAATAAGGGAACATAGAAAGTAAAACTCTTCAAAGGGCTACAAATACATCGTCTAAACATCAAATAAAGTTACGAGATAGGAGAAAATGTTAAGAAGTCCAAAACTAAGGGCTCACCACAATAGATTTACTAGACTTGGATGCCAAAAACTAGCTGCGAGCCGGTGGAGGAGTGCCTGTCCGTACATGGTTAAATCATACAGGCAAAATATGTGTTAGTACGTTTGAATTTCCTATGTATGTGTGGTGCAATGCATGGATTAAGTATTTATGCAATCATTACTAAACATAATAGATAAGGGTATATAGAGCAAATGATACATAAGCAAGCTTAAATATGCACAAGGAATATGGATCAAGATCAATATAAGACAATGCATAGAAAAGTACATATGATGAAAACATAACATGAGATCATAAGCTTGTGGTAATAGACCATAACCAACAGTAAGACAATGTCAGCTACTACATGGAATCCAATGAACTCTTTCCATTGGAAAAAGGGGAATCTACTTTCCAAGGTGTATGTGCAAATGATAGTATCTTTGAAATAGCTTATTTCAAAAAAATTGGGTCTACGCTGATCGACTAGCCTAGCACATAAGGCTCCTATGGTGGCACGTAGTTAGGGACATTGAGATTTTGCTTCAAGGGATCATGCCACAAATAATGAAATGAGTCCCACACTCTAGTTCTCTTTGTGCTAAGTCATTCCATAGAATCTTTAAAACATACTCTTAGAATTATATGTAGCAATCATAGTAGTAGCTCAAACATAAGAATCTTTCTTATTAATCTCTTCGGGAAATTAACATCATACATATATCTTTTCTAAGTTCAACTTTAAAGCTCCTCATTAATTCCATAATCATAATCATCAATCAAAGGAAACTTTCATTGGAAACAAGGTAGGCTTAGCTTTTCTCATGGAGCAATAATAAATCACATAAGTAATAGGAAATTCTTTTAAAAGGAACATCGAAAACACCTATCCTTCATTACAACGAAACAGATCATCAAATCAACCTGTGCCCATAAGAAATTGCGGAGCCACTTGACCCTTAGCCCGAGTATCATATTTGGCTATTTACTAAAATCACCTTTTGGAGGGGAAGGGTGGATTGTTAGTGTGGATGATTTAGAAGATATAATCGGAGGACATGTATGGTTAGGTTCCATTTGTATACTTGGTGGAATCTGGCATATCTTAACCAAACCCTTCGCATGGGCTCGACGCGCACTTGTATGGTCTGGAGAAAACTTTTTCATCATTCTTCAAATATGCATATATTTACTTAGCAAAATAGTTGCTCAACTTCATAAGTATAACATAATAACAAAAAGATCATGAAATCATAATAAGCATGCACATTAAATTGAGAAACTTAAAGAAACGGTAAGATGCTTATAGTGAACTTTATGAGTGAATAGTTACCTATAAATCAACTCACATACCTTGAGAACCAAGGAGAAATGGAATTGAAGCTTTTGAGAAAAAATCCTTTGAAACCCTGGCCTTGTTCTTGAGAGCCTCTTCGATAAGAATTTGTTTTGGAATTTGAAGAACGAGAAAATGAGGGTTGTTCCTATGGCATGAAGACTAATATATTTCCCCTTTCCCGTCGCAAAAATGATGTAGTTTACGATTAGAAAGGATGGAAATGATAAAACAATGCCTCATTAAAACTATTAAAAATAGTAAATCGTGAAGCAAAAGTACGGGCCGTGAAACATTTTGTGATTTTGAATCTAACTACCTTCTTGACTTTATCTAGAACATTGGTCCCTGCAATGATAGGCGGTCTCCCTAAGTATTCGGTGGATCGTCGAGTAGGTTGGTGATACCAGTTTTCTCTATCGTTTTGCACTTTTTCTCCCTTTCTAATATTGAACCAAGCATTTTCGAATTGTGCACTTTTAGTCTCACATCCTACCATAGCACATGCATATTTTTTAGAAGTTGGAAATAAATGGACACTAATGTCAATGTTTCTTTGCAATCTATCTCTGAATTGAGTCTGAAATATTGACTCATCAATACACCCAACTTAAGTCTTTGCTTTCCCTCAAGAAAATCACATGTCAATCTTTCCAGTTTCAGAGCATGCAAAAAGGGCCAAAGGGAGTGATACATACATCTTCACCTTCTACATCCCTTCTAGAAATTCCACAAACCACTTACATGACTTTTAAGCCTCGAGAGATTATTAAAATGCTTATGTAACTGCTACTCACTACCCAAAAGCATCACCATTTTCCCTCATGCAAATGAAGATTTGGTACACTAAATATTATGACATTGCTTTCAAAGGATCTCTTCAACCCTTAGTCTTTCAAATGAGAAATAGCGTGTAAGCTTCAACCCATAGGCTTTCCCTTATTCTATATCAGAGTTCACTTGTCTTTATTTCGGACTAGGATCCCAAAGGACTTTGCTACGATTGTAATGTACGGTAAAGGTCGGGTAGGATAGCATATGGTCAATAGTGGCTCATCCCTGCTTAAACTCTACATGTTCTTTAAGGTTTAAAGATTCTTTTTTGTCCCTTTTCAATTCAAGTCTTTTTTATGATCTATTTTGCATTTGATTTATCTTCCCAAGTGTCTCTCTTTTGCACTCTTTTTCACAATTTTTAGAGTGTCCTCGATTTTAAAGAATTGCTTTTCACTTTTTCAGTTTTCTCATTTCTAGGATTCCACAATATCTTTCTTTCATCCTTGTCCCTCTTTTTTTGACTCTCTCATAGGAGACACTTCCTTTTTTTCTACTAACACCCCTAACTTAACCTTTCGCCACTACTCAGTATTTTATTCTCAAGGAGGGATTAGTAAGAATGAAGAAGGAATTGTCTTTCACAAACATGACTCAAAGTTACAAGGCTGCCAAAGAAGGGGTCAAGGTTCAGAAGGGCTTCAGTAAATATTCACTTCACTAACAAGGGATCTCACTATGGTAAAATGGACTAATGGAAAAAAGAAGGTCTAAGGTCCTCTCCTAATCCGAAATTAACCAAGCTGCTCCTCAAAATAAAATGGGAAAGTTCTAGATGTTGCAAAACAATCACTTCAACAAGATAACTAATCCCGCAGTTGTAAAATTGCTTCGCAGTTAAACAACGGCAACACACTTGCGATTTTTCAATCATCGCATATCAAAGCATTATTGCTCACATAGTCAACTCAAGATTCCTCAAATCCATTCATTGATTTGTTCATCAAGAAAATACTAATTAGTGAGTACATGCTCCTCATCCAAGGAACCACCCGAACCTATATATGGAACATCAATGTCCTAATTGCTAAGGACTAGTGATACAATATTAATGTTATCTTGTCTCATATAAACATGGTTTGCCAATAATTCAAGGACATCATTAGCAATCATTAATCCATTCAACCTACAAAATAAAGAAAAGTAAATATAGCAAAAATAAATACTCTATTACAATCCAAATTAAAATTTATTTACAACACAAAAAGTTAAAAATTGTCTTAATATCCATCAATACATCAACATCAAAATAAAACATCATTGTCTCATCATAAATAAAAAGTATCAATAATCCAAAAGATAGGGAATTCCTCAATGTTACCGCCTCCTAAATGAATAAACATTGCCCTGAATGTGCAAGGGTCAACAAAAATTAAGGATAAATGAAAGTAGTGAGTATGAGAATCTCCCTATCATAACTATCCTGGTGTGGTGGTTGTGGTGCTAGAGAAGTGGCGGTGGGGGCATCAATGCCCTGATCTACCAGTGTTCTTTTGAGATCAATCTCAGTCTTTGCAGGCTCAGGCTCACTGACACCGAATATGCCTATCATGGACCGGTTAAGAATGCATGCCGCCTTCAATACAACCACGATCTCACTCTTAAACCAATCAAGCTCCTTCTTGTCCTCTTGACTCTGCTACGCTCCCAATGACTCTACACAGACCCTGGGGTGCATACCTCCCGCTTCTCTTCTCCACCATTACACAAAACATTCACAGTCAGCTCTTTATTTGGGTTCACAACCGCATCAACCTTGAGCGGTAGATCTTCTAGCCCATCAAAGAATTTACTTAAGTTAGTAGGCCGAAAGAATGTAACCTTCTTTTTAAACACATTAAGATTGACTTTCAAATTCGATGTGTCTGCAGTACCACTTGCCTTCTCGAGTTATACCACTCTATCTTTTAAGCTAGCAACTCCATCCAGTAGTTATCAATCATTGACTCGAGCACATCTATCTTCAACTTGTGAGCCTCCATCAACTCATGCTTTTTTGCCTTGGCCTCAACATATCACCTCATAACCTTTCCTATGTCGGCCTCAACAAGCTTAGGAACAGATGATTCAACCCTAGTGGCCCGAAGATTAGCTTCTTTAGCCTACTGGCCAAATGGGAGAATACTGGCCCTACATAGTGGGGGTTGGTTATCTGGGGCCTTTGCCTCTTTGGATACTGTAGGAGAAGATGAGGAGTGTAAAGTGGGAGAGGAAGAATTTATATTTGTCTCGTCGCCTAGCTGTGCAGCATAAGATATGAGAGCCTCAACATCTACCAACGACGTTTTGTCAGCTAGCTTCTTCCTAGCCCTATCCTCCTCATCCCTCGAGTAATTAACCTCAATCTTGATGTGAGTACATGCCGACGGAGTCACCTCAACATCAACCTTTTTGATCCTCAGAAATCTGGTCTGCACTCATAGAGACATCATGAGACATGGAAATGGTAGAGAAGTTTGCTCATATTTTGCCCTAGTAGGAATTTCTGGTGCAATGATTGATCAAAGATCCAACTCCTTCTGGTCAATGATGCAACAAACTAATGAAGCCTTGACATGGCAAAGTACCAACTCATTCTTAGAAGGCACCAAATTGCCGCTAATGGATCTAAACAAGAACCCTGCTAGTATGTTTAGCTCTTTCTTCACAGTAATTTCCCCCTCCATCAACCACGAACAGGCTGGAATTGCAATCAACAGGGCCAACCATGATTTGATGTCTTCAAAAGTTTGAAGCTGCATTAGGTCTTTGGGGTAGCTTCGACTCTACAATGTGCAACCTTGGATATCATTAATTTTAGCCTCTCCGTATGGGACTTGTACACACCTCAAACCTCTACCACATCGAGAGTTTTTAACATAATTGGTACCCTGCTTCTGTTCTTGGGAATGACTTGGCCATACTCTTCATAGAACTCTCACATAAGACTAGGCACATATAGGTCTCAAGGTTTTGTAAAGCTTTCAAAATTATGGAAATTAAGGACATTCCAAACTTTCGGGTACAAATCAATTACAACCTCTATTAATAACTATTTTTCCTCTAGAATTGTCCTTTGCCCTTCAACTCTAAGCCTATTTAAGAACTTTAGAATTGTAGTTTCTTCACTTTTCTTTGAGTATTGTGCTAGTCATGTATGGTCTTGGTTCTGGACTCATTTTTATATTTCTTCAGGCTAGACTCCACTAGCAAAGGTGATGGCCTCGTAGACTTGGCTAGGACATGCTTTCACTTGGTCATCCTGCAAAACATACTCCAACATCATGTGCATTGTAGATGATAAACAATTAGATGAAACAATTGATCATAAGAGAAACATTCAAAATTGATGCGAATATTTGATCGTACAATATACTTGGCGCTCTGTCAAACTTATTTCATGGTCAAAACGTCCACTGTCTTATTGCATAGATTTCAGACTTTAGGCCACCGCTACACTCAGCGATACTCATGCACATTTAGTGATATGGTAAATTGTTTTGGCTATGAAAGAGGTTTATCACAAAAAGTTGGAGCAATCACCAAAGAAGATCAGTCAATTAGGTAGTGCATGTGACACGTAGGCGCATTGCCGAATTCATTTAGGCGGTTAAAATAAATGTCGCCTAACATAACTGGCAAGGCCATTTATCCATTTAATAAAATTTCAACAATATTCTAAAATTACATGGATGAAAGTCATATACTAACCCACTATAATGCATCAAAGCACGCTCAACTATGAATTATCGCAATCACGGGGTTTTCTTCGCAATGTACTCAATCAAACAATGACTTACCATTAGGAAGGACGTCACCCAATATATTATAGGGAAAGTTCAATCGTTCAAAGGAGATCAAGGGTTACTCAGACTTTAGCCATAGCCCATTGGAATAATCAATCCCAACAAGCAAGCATTTGCAAGAACACATTGATATGATCATGGCATCATCTCAATTGAAAACATTGAAGCATGATAACAAGTATGAAATTGAGTCAATACCCGCAAACAATCTACTACTGAGCGAGATTTAAGATTTAAACCTAACCTAACATATAGACATCACCAATTTCATCATTCATAAATAATATCAAAACCCGCATTAAATCACCCATTCATGCAACAAAGGATTTAAGCGTCACTTTAAAGATCTACCCACTAAAATTTCAACAAGATTTTCAAGCCTTAAAGCATGATTATCACATCACTAACCTTGATCAACCTTATAAACAATGGAATTCACCCAATTAACTAAAAATAAGAGATAGGAGCCTACTTCTTAAATGGTGAGACACAGTGAAATCCTCAAAGTTGACTTTGTGATGAATATTCTCAACTTCTTGGTTAAAATTTTTCAAAAAAAAGAAAAGGGAGTGTTTTGGCATTCAAAGCAAGTGAAAGGGAGGTGTGATAAAAAGTTAGAGGACAAAAGTATTTGAAAACCCTTAAGTAAGTCATTGAGCGTGCATGTTCGGCCATTCCGAACCACACCACCTAGTACAGTCGTTGCAATGCCAAGTACGCTAGGGACAACGTTTTTTAACAACATGCATACCTTTTCTTCAACCATAATATGCGGTGGAATTGTCCATCATCCATTAGTTTCGGTGATTCTCTAAATTGATATTTTCTATACCAAATTTTATAGCACTTCAAGAGTCACCAATCAACTCGAAAGGCGGTAGAACTGATAGATGGCTTTTTAACTCGACAACACATCTAGTGGTTCCTATTAATCACCCTCTCAACTATCTATTCATTACCCTCTAAACTATCTACTCCAATTTTCCTCTTTTTCAACCCTACATAATTCAACACCCATTATTTAAACTATAAAGTAGTAAATACTCAGCTAGCATTGCCTCCCAAGCAGCACCATACTTAGCATTGAAGAACAATATAATTCCTCTTCACATCAAGTCACTGTCTATTGGCTCATTACAAGATAATACCTCTGGTTATCTCCTTCAGAGTTTTTCATATGTTGGAAAAAATATACTCATCATTCACTCTAAACTTAAGATCTCCACTCTTAACATCCACCACAACTCATCTTGTGGCTATGAACTGCCTGCCCAAGATAACTGGCACCTCCGTATAAACCTCGCAATCTATAATTACTAAATCTACAAGAAGAATGAATTTATCCACTTTTACGAACACATCATACCAAATCCCCACAGGTCATTTGATAAACCTATCATCCATAAGTAGTTGCATTTTTGTTTGTGAAGGAGTCTGCAATCCTAATTCTTCAAATATTGCTTGGGGAATGAGGTTTATACTCACCCCATGTCACATAGTGCTCCACATTACATTGAGGCTCCTATGGTGCATGGAATGGTAAATGCAACTTGGTCTTCTTTTTTCGCTCCCAATTGTTTTGTTAGGATTTCTCTGCAGTTATGACACTTTAATTGTCTCACACTCTTGTTCATTTCTTTGTAACCAATTCTTTCATAAAGAAAGCATGACATGGCATTTCTATCAATGCTTCCACAAGTGGAACATTCATTTACAATGAGTTGAATATAGAGAAGAATTTTTAAACCATAGCATCCTCGTCTTTCATCTTCAATCTCTATGGAAATGGAGGATCAACCTTGTCTTGGGGTGTTTTCAAGCTCACAGATGGACTTGAATTCTAGGGGAAAACCTTCTTGACATTCACAACATTATCCCAACTCTTCTTTTGCTTATCTCTCTCGGGATTACGGAGAACATCACCATCTTCTACATGAGCTTCATACTCATAAACTTCAACAACAACCACACATTCTCTGTCTTCTACCTTCTTCAGGCTTTCTTCAACAACAAGTGATGGCTTAGTCCCTTTAACAACTTTCTCACTACGAGTGGCTATGGCTAAGCACTGTTGGTCATTCCATTTCCGATTAGCCACCATGTCATTAGGTAAACCTCCTTTTAGAGGCTAATTTAGATGAACTAAAATGTTCGCAAGCTGAGTTTCCATATGGTTAATTTACATAAAATGTGACGTCACAACTTGACTTAATAGGGAAAAGTCAGATTTCATCTATTGTAGAACTTTATCAGAGGCTTCCACCTTACTCAAGATTTGGGAGAGCATATTCTCAGTCAAAGGATTCCCTTGATTCACCATGGGTTCCCAGCCTCCACCCAATCATGAGGTGGAATATACCTGTCTCCCTCACGGTTACTCCAATCCCCAACATCAAATTGGTAAGCCCATACACGATCTTGCCATCCTGAGTTATTATTTCAACCTTCATTCTAGGGTGACCTTGGAAAAGCCGTCAAGAACCCACCACTTGGTTTCCCATATAGTGTAATTCTTCATTGTAATTGCCTTCAAATGGTGTACCTTTAAACATCACATCTCTAGTGCCTCTCACAACATTACACTTTTCTAATTTCCTCGCACGATATGCTTGGTAAAACGATTCAGTTGGGTAAACACTTTAGCCATGTTTTCATCCCTCTCTTGATCTTTAGAATGCTGCTCCTTAAAAGGAGCTCTGTGGCTTGAAGGTACCATGTAATCTCTTCTATACCATGCTCAGTTAATCTTTATTATGCCATCAAAGAGGACGCAAGCTTATGTGAATATTTATGTCATTATGCCTCCTCTCACTAATTGATCAGCAGTTCCTTTGGTTCCAACGTCGAGGCTCACATAGAAGTATTGCAAAAGCCTGTGGTATGAAACTCCATGGTTACGATATTGGAGTAAGAGTTTAAAAATTTTGAGCCATGTTTCATGCAGCGACACACCTTCAAGCTGCTTAAAGTTCTCAATACTTCTTCTAAACTTTATCATCTTCGATGGAGGGAAAACGCTTTCAAGGAATGAATTTTGTAGATCCTCCCATGAAGTGATAAAATGATGAGGTAGCTCAGCTAGCCACCCTAATGCCTCTTTTGTGATGGAAAGAGGAAACAACCTTAGTTGAATGGCTTCCTAACTCGCTCCTATGAACTTGAATAGGAGACACAGATCAACCAAATTCCTTAAGTGTTCATGAGGATCTTCGGGATTGAGCTCTCTTAAAAATTTCTTCAGCAAGAGTAGTTGCAACATAGCCTTCATTACATGAAAATTAACTCCTCCAACCAATGGTGTTAGTCAGATAACACTGGTGCTCCCCACTAGATCCTAGTTAACTTCCTGCAAACCATTCTTATCTCCAACATCCTCCCCATGGACACTCTCATCAGCCTCCATTTTAACACCTATTTTTTAATAATAAAAACAATAAGAAAATAGTAAAAATAATTCTAACTACAAGCACAAAGCTTAACAACACTTCCAATATGAACATGTCGATTCCCCAGCAGCGGTGCCGTTTTTGATGTCACACAACTCGACTAGTAAAAGGAAGCAGGAGTTGTCATCATCATCATAATAACCCAACTTTAGAGGTTAGAGTCGATCCCATAGGGAAACATCATTCAAAGTAGAAGTGACTTGTTGGGGTGAGTAATTGTAGAATTTGGGGTGTTGCAATCATCAAAATAATGATTGATCTAAACAAATTCTAATTAACGATTCAAACAGCTATTAAAGGAGGATGTTGAGGGTGCGAAAATATGGGAATCGATCCACCACATGGGTGTAGAAATTTGATTAAATGAGTTGATATCAAGTGAATAGACTAGATTGCTTATAACCCATATCAGTTATGATACAAGGGTGTTTCACATGAATTAACTAAGAAATCATACACGAACGGTCGAGGACACTCTTAGCCTATGATATCTCATCAAATCTTTGCCATTGGAACTATGGATGTGCACTTCAACTTAAACCCTAAGAGATTTCTAGACATTACACCCATTCCATACTATAATCGTTCTGCATAAAGCAACAATCAATATCTAAAATAAAATCCCAAGTTTACAACCTTGAAATTATAGATTAAACATAGGAATGGATATAAATTTACTCAAATCAATTATAGATAAGTCGAGATATAAAAGACCTAGTAAATAAATCAAAGACCTATATCAATAACACCACCCAAAATAGGGGCTCTAGCCACATATGCTAGAAATTAAAGATTTAATATCATATATAGCAACAAAAGTCATGGGTAGAAAGATTGAATACAAATTAATTGATTATCACCATCCAATCTTCTCAAATTTTATTCCCAAAAGCTTAAAAACCCAAAATCCCCATTGTACTCTAAGAAAAACATTCTATGTACTCCTACTACAAACTAATTGTTTTGATATGGTATGAACCAATATATACAATGTCCATTCTAAAATTACTTATATACTCCATGCAAATGTGTTAATATTTGTGCTGCGAAAAGCAATTTGGTTGTAAAGGCCGACCACCCCCGAGCAATCTGGTGATGCGCCAAATGTGTACTTGACTTCTTTAATCTGCATTTTCATAAGCCTTCCCCTTTTGTAACATTAGGTGATGACTCTTTGTTCATCTGATCCAATTTGTTGATGCACAAAAATACCCATCATATCGCTTTCCTATCAGTGTTTTGGGGCTTTGAGTTCTTGAACAATCGATTTACAGTTCGGTTGTGCGCAAAATCTACTTTGCAATAACAAATCGGACTACTTTCCTGAATTGGTCTGGAAGCTTGAGTGCTTGAGTCCTACATTTCCATTCCTTAGAACTATGTGTTTACTAATTCATGTATGCTTCCGAACTTATAATCTGTGGATAGATGCTATTAGGCTTTCTTGGGGATTTTTTGGTTCCTATTCTCCATGTAACTCCTAGACCCTAGGTTTGGGTCATGAAAAGCTTGGTATATGAGGACTAGGTTTGTAAATGATCCTAAGAGTCAAACATGCCTTGTTGAGTAGAGTCATATTCATGGGTGTGAAATGCACCATACTTATCAGTAGGAAGCTATGATGATGTTCTAGGAATTGTCTCACTTCCTCATGTATTATTATTATAGTTTTGTATCTTGATGATGTCCTTGCTACATTACAGAAGATGCCTCCATAAAGAGCTCCACTACAAAGATCGTCCCTAGCTAATGAGGACTATGTTTCTCAAAAACCTATGGAAGATCCTATCTTTAATAGTAAATTCCATACAACTTTTTCTATGCTTGCACGAGTTGTGACTTCTCAAGCTAGGTATGGTAATATTCGTCTCTGTAATCCCACTCTGGCTTTTAGGGTTAGTGATTTTACCCCGATGAATCCTCCGGAATTCTATGGGTCAAAGGCTGATGAGGATGCTCAAGAGTTTATTGATGAGCTCACTAAGGTGTTTGCTATTAAGGGGGCGACTTCTGAGGAGAATGTTGAGTTTTCTACTCACCAATTGAAAGATGTGGCTCAAGTGTGATATACACAATGTTTGATGGAAAGGGTTTGTGGTAATTCTATGAATTGGGAAGAATTCAAGTTTGTATTTCTGGACCGTTTTTCCAACTTGAACTTAGGGAAGCCAAGATGACTTGGTTTATCAACCTCGAAAATGGTGGTATGGATTGTTTATGAGTTATTATGGATTGTTTATGAGTTAATGTTATGGATTCATGTTATGATGTGGAAGATCCTATGTTCTGTATTGCCCCCATAGAATGAGTCATACTTACTCACACCTTAGACTTTATGTACTATGTGTTATGTGAATCTATGTTAATCTCTATCCCTATAAGGTCCCCATAGCGTGAGTCCTACTTTCCCATTCTTTAAAACTATGTGTTTACTAATTAATGTATGCTTCGAACTTATAATCTATGGATAGATGCTATTAGGCTTTTTTGGGGATTTTTTGGTTCCTATTCTCCATGTAACTCCTAGACCCTAGGTCTGGGTCATGAAAAGCTTGATATCTGAGGACTAGGTTTGTAAATGATCCTAAGAATCAAACATGCCGTGTTGAGTAGATCATATTTATGGGTGTGAAGTGCACCATACTTATCAGTAGGAAGCTATGATGGTGTTCTAGGAATTGTCTCACTTCCTCATGTATTATTATTATTATAGTTTTGTAACTTGATGATGTCCTTGCTACATTACAGAAGATGCCTCCATAGAGTGCTCCACTACAATGTCCGTCCCCAGCTAATGAGGACTATGTTTCTCAAAAACCTATGGAAGATCCTATCTCTAATAGTAAATTCCATGCAGCTTTTTCTATGCTTGCACGAGTTGTGACTTCTCAAGCTAGGTAGGGTAATATTCCTCTCTGTAATCCCACTCTGGCTTTTAGGATTAGAGATTTCACCTCGATGAATCCTCCGGAGTTCTATGGGTCAAAGGCTGATGAGGATGCTCAAGAGTTTATTGATGAGCTCACTAAGGTGTTAGCTATTAAGGGGCGACTTCTGAGGAGAATGCTGAGTTTTCTACTCACCAATTGAAAGATGTGGCTCAAGTGTGATATACACAATGTTTGATGGAAAGGGTTTGTGGTAATGCTATGAATTGGGAGGAATTCAAGTTTGTATTTCTGGACCGTTTATCCAACTTGAACTTAGGGAAGCCAAGATGACTTGGTTTATCAACCTCAAAAATGGTGGTATGAGTATGACGAACTACGCCCTAAAATTCACAAAGATCCCCAAATATTTTCCTATGCTTGTGGTTGACCTCGTGCAAGAATGCACAACTGTATTTATAGGATCTCTTACTTTGTTGTGAAGAAATGTCGTACGGCTATGCTTATTAAAGATATGGAAATCTCCAGGATTATGGCATATGCTTAAGCGATCGAGGGAGAGAAGCATAAAGAGAAGAGGGTGAATGATTCTAAGAGGGCATGTTATGATGGTGGTTCTCCAACTGCAAAAGTAGTGATGGTGGTTATGGTCTCTTACAATAGGGCCAATGTTCTAATGCAAGTTCGCTAATGCCAGGGTGCCTACCCCCAAGGTATATTTTTAGGGTGGGCCATTGACTCCATGATGTTACGAGTGTGTAAATTTTCATTTCTGGAAATGTTTATGGGGTTGGGGTGCTTGCTTTGGGTTTGGTGAGACAGGTCACAAGCATGCTGATTACCCAAATGCATCGAAGAAGGGTAAAATGGTTCAAGGAATTCAAGTCCAACAATGAGCTCCACCAGGTGGTTTTCCCCAGGAACAACAGGTTTTATGTTTTGCATACACGACGGGAACTTAAGGAAGCTCCAGATGTTGCGACCCGTATTTGGAAAGTCTTTGATTTTAATGTTTCTGCATTGCTTGATCAAGGTGCTAATTTATCTTTTTCTAACTCCTCTTTTGTTTGAGTCCTGAAATCTTGAGGGAGCCTTTTTTAGTCTATACTCCTATGGGTAAATCTGTTGTTTCTCAAAGGGTTTATCAAGATTATCCTATCTTTGTTTTGCATAAATTCTTCCCGTGTGATCTTATGCAACTTGAGTTGTTTGATTTTGATTTTACTCTTAGTGTGGATTGGTTATGTGCTTCATATGCCTTTATGGATTGTAAAGCTCGGAAAGTAAAGTTCCGATTTCCAGATGATCCCGATCTTGAATAGAAGGGTAGTGACTCTACCATCAGCAGATGATTTATTTCCTACCTTACGTCCCGGAGATAATTTCTAAGCAGTGTATTTATAATATTGTAAGGGCCAAGGATATGGAATTTGAGTCACCCACTATTTAATCGGTTCTGGTAGTGAATTAGTTCCCAGATGTATTTCAAAAATATTTGCTCAGCATTCCTCCTGAAAGGGAAGTAGACTTTAGCATAGATCTTCTCCCATATACTCAACCTATCTCTATTCCTCTTTATCATATGGCACCGACTAAGTAGAAGGAATTGAAAGATCAATTGAATGATATGTTGGAGAAAGGATTTGTTAGGCGAAATATATCTCCATGGAGTGCTCCGGTTGTGTCAACATGGCCAGAAACTATGAAGTATTGTCCGCTCCTACGCTTAGCCCATCACGGATTTTTCCCTTTAGGCACACCCCATAAGAGGCCTCATAGTATTAGGTCCAATCCTTCACTTAAATAGCCAAAACTCTCCCTCTCTTTTCCAATGTGGGATTTTCCTAAATGAGCTAGAGGTTATGTATCGCCATACTTGCACTCACCCCCCGTAGGGACTTTGCATCTTCCCTGATGTTTGCCCCACCACCATACTAGTCGAGAGTCAGCTCTCATACTTCTTGTAATGACCTAGCCCAACATTGTGTAATATTGTCCACTCTTGGGCCTAGCCCATAAAAGATTTGTCCCTTTGGGCTTAACCCAAAAGGAGCCTCATAGTATTAGGTCCAATCCTTGAATTAAATAGCCTAGAACTCTCCCTCTCTTTTCTAATGTGGGATTTGCCTAAGTGAGCCAGGCATTACGTATCACTGTCCCTTCACTCACCCCCATAGGGACTTAGCATCCACGCTGAGGTTCGCCCCACCATCTTACTAATTGAGAGTTCGCTCTAATACCACCTATAACAATGTGGCCCAATATTATTAAGTATTTTCCAAGAGTGAACAACACTTCATAGTGTAGGGCCAGGTCGTTACAGGTCATATCAGAGCCGACTGTCGATTAGTGCAGTTTCAGGAAAACCTTAGCGAGGATGTTGAGTCCCTACGGGGGGTGAGTACAAGGATGGTGGTACGTAATGGTTGGCTCATTTAAGAAAATCCCACATCAAGAAAGAGAGGGAGAGTTCTAGGCTATTTAAGTGAAGGATTGGACCCCGTACTATGACGGCCTTTTGAAGTGAGGCTAAAGGAAAAAATCTGTGATGGAGTGCGCACAAGAGCAAACAATACTTCATATTGTTAGGCCAGGTCGTTACACCAATGTTATTTGTATAATAGAAAGATGGATCTCTTCGGATGTACATTGATTATAGGCAATTGAATAAGGTAACCATCAAGAATAACTATCACCAAGGATTGACGAATTATTTGATTAACTTCAAGGGGCTATCCATTTCTCAAAGATCGACCTCAGTTCGACTTATCATCATTGAAGGTTAGGGAGTATGATATTCCCAAGACAGATTTTTTGACTTGGAATGGGCATTTTGAATTCATGGTGATGTCCTTTTGGTTTACTCATGCTCTGGCCGTGTTTATGGATCTTATGAATTTTGTATTCAAACGGTTCCTTGACAGCTCTGGCCGTGTTGAGGTTGGTTCTTCAGAATTTGAGGAAGAAGAGGTTGTTTCCTAAGTTTACCAAATGTGAGTTTTTGTTTGGTTAAGTGGATTTTATTTGTCATGTGGTGTTTAGTGGTATTATTAAGGTTGACCAGAAGAAGACTGAGGCCGTGGAGAATTGGCCTAGACAATTGACTCCTTCGAAAATTCAAAGTTTTCTTAGGTTGGCTAGTTTTTATAGATGGTTTGTTGAAGGTTTCTTATCTATTGCATCTTCATTGCCCAAGTTGACTCAAAATATCGCCATGTTTGTATGGTTGAAGTTTGAGAAGAGTTTTTATACTTTGAAAGATCGGCTTACATCAGCTCCTATTTTTACTTTACTTGATGGCTTAGAAGGATTTGTGGTATACTGTGATGCTTTTTTGATTGTGTTGGGGTATATTCTTATGCAATATGGTAAGGTGATAGCTTATGCATCAATGGAATTAAATTTGCATGAGCGTAATTACACAACTCTTGGTCTTGATTAGCGGCGGGGGTGTTTGCCTTGAAAAATTAGAGACATTATTTATATGGGGAACATCTTGTAGTTTTCACCGACCAAAAGAGTTTGCAATATGTGTTCACTCAAAGGGATCTTAACTTGAGACGAATGAGATGGTTGGAACTCCTTAATACTATGACATGACTGCAAAATATTATCCCGGGAAGGAAAATATTGTCGATGATGCTCTTATGAGGTTGTCTATTAGATGTGTAGCTCATGATAATGAACGGAAGAAAGATTTGACAAGAGATTTTATCTATTTGGATAGATTGGGTGTTAGGTTGCCCGACTCTAATGATGGTGGCATTCATGTTTAAAATGGGACAAAATCTTTTGTGGTGGTTGATGTTAAGGCTAGGCAACATCTAGATCTGTCAATTTTTTAGTCTAAGAAGTTGTTTGCAAGAAAGAAGATAGAGGTATTCTCCCAAGGGTGAAATTGTGTGCCTTGGTATAAAGATTGATTGTGCGTTCCGGATGTGGAAGATCATAGAAGGGTGATCATGAGTGAAGCCCATAACCCTCATTATTCTATTCACCTAGGATCTACTAAGATGTATCGAGATTTTAGGGAAGTGTATTGTTGGCATGGTATGAAGAAGGATATAGCCAAGTTTGTATCTGAATGCCCTAATTGTCAACAAGTGAAGGTACATCACCAAAGTCCTGGTGGGTTGACAAAAGATATTTAAATTCCTACCTGGATGTGGAAATATATGAACATGGATTTTTTGTTTGGGTTGCCTCAGACCCTAAGGTAATTTTACCATATTTGGGTCATTGTTAATCGGGTGACTAATTCAGCTCACTTCCTACCGATCAAGACTACCTTTAGTGCCGAAGATTATCCAAGGATGTACATCCAAGAGTTGGTTTGATTGCATGGTTTGCGTAGGTCTATCAAATCAGATCGTGGCACCAAATTTACTTCTCACTTTTGGAGGTTGTTTCAAAGGGGACTTGGTACTAAGTTGAAGTTGAGTACCTCTTTTCATCCTCAAACCAATGGAATAGCCAAGAGGACAATTAAAACTTTGGAGGACATTTTGAGGACTTGTGTGTTGGAATTCAAGGATAATTGGGATGATCTTCTTCCACTCATTGAATTTTCTTATAATAATAGCTTTCATGTTTGCATTAGTATGGCCCCTTTGAGGCTTTATGTGGTAGGAGTTATAGATATCCAGTAGGGTGGTTTCCATTGGGAGAGATGAATTTGATTGGTCTAGATTAAGTATTGGAAGCTATGGACAAGATGAAGTTGATTAGGGAGAGGTTTAAGATAGCCCAAAGTAGCCAAAAGTCCTATTAGAATGGTAGGAAGAGGGATCTTGACATTCATGTTGGCGATTGGGTGTATATGAAGCTCTCACCAATGAACTGTCTGATGCATTTTTGAAATAAGGACAAATTGAGTCCTCGGTATATAGGTCCTTATGAGATTGTTGGTAGAAATTTGAATTTAGCTTATAGGTTGGAATTGCCTACGGATTTGTGTTTTATCCACCCAGTTTTCCATGTGTCTATGTTGAGGAAATTGATTGGTGATTCTAGTAGTATTGTACCTTTGGAAGGTGTTGGGGATGAGGAGAACTTGTCTTATGAGGTAGTTCCAGTTGAGATTTTCGATAGGCAAGTGAAGCGGCTTTGCACCAAGGATGTAGATTCGGTTAAGGTTTTTTTGAGAAATCAACATGTGGGGAGTGCTACATGGGACGCAGAGTTGGATATTATGAAATGATATCCCCATCTTTTCCAATCTACTCAATCCTAAGGTGTTAGGTTCCTCCAATTCCAAGTGGTCCTAATTCTTTAACTCTTGAGTTTCATGACTCTAAATGCATACACGTGCACCAAAATGATTTTTGTGATGCTTTCAATGATTTGAATACATTTTGATATGACTTTTAAATGATGAAATATGCATTGTATCTTGTGTTTGGAAGTTTCATGTTCTAAGTCAAGCTTTGTTCTAGCACATCCGAGGACGCATGATCCGAAGGGGGTGATGATGTAAGGACATGTACTTTGTACGACCTTAATGGTGGTTGAAAATTTTATCTGGAAAGTTTTGGACCAAGGTGATGCTTCATGGAAGCATTCACGGTCCATGTGAGGCTGTATGGATGGTGTGGAGGCTCCTTGAAGTTGCCCTTGGCCTTGTGTTTGAAGTGTTGGCCATGATGTGGATGTTTTGGGCAAGGCATACCACTTATGGACCCCACACAGTCCGTGCAAAGCTTCACAGTCTTTGTAGTGGACCGTATGGTAGGGTCCCTTTTGAAAACCCATCTTTTTTATGCCAAGGCATGTCACATGGACCCTCTCACGGACTGTATGGCCCTTCACGGTTCGTGAGGTTCTTTCATATAGGTGCCTTAGTGAAATGTTTTCTATTTATTGGATTACCATCTTGGAACTTGGTCGTTGAAGAATTTTTTTGAATGAGGTGTCACGGAGAAGGCATACGGTCCGTATGCCTTTGTACATACTGTGAAGCCCTCTAGATGGTGCCTACTTTGAGTATTCCTATGTATGGGATTAGCATCTCAGAACTTTGTCAGTTGAAATATTTCAAATGTTGGATAATGGATCAAGCATACGGGACCTATACTTCATCACGAGCCGTATACCCTTCCATACGGACCTTGGAAACATTTTTCTACTCGTTTCATTGATGAAATTTTTGTAATGATGGTTTCTCCTAAGGATATTTTGTGAATTTCTATGCTACCTAAACACATTCAAATAACCTATACTTCATTGCTCTGACTAAAATTCAATTTTATACTTAGAATTATATTGAACCCCCTCTTAAGAACTATCTCAAAGACTCTTGTGGAGACTAAGCTTGGGAATCAATAGAAGACCCTTTCCTTCATCAAATTTCTTTTTGAATCTTCCCTATTAGCTAAGGTATGTGGGATTTAATCTTGGTACCTTTCAACCAGGAAGACTCAAACTCTTTTACACTCAATTTTATTAATTTTAGTTTACTTTTAATATGGGTTTTGCAGATTATTGTTTATTAAATTCAATTGATGTATTTTCTATGTTTCATTGTTGATTTAAAGTTATTTAATCCTTAATACGATGAATTTCATTGAAGTAATGAAGATATGAATGTGCACGTCCCCTTTTTAAGCTTGATTTAAACATAGGTAATCTATATAAATATTTAAATGTAGATTTAATTATGTTTTTACTTGAAATTCCTAATGTATTGTTGATTTATGTTTAATTCTCTATTACTTAGGCTATTCTCATCTCATTCATGACATATACATACATGACTATGGTTTTCATGAAGCTTAGGATTTAGTCTAAGTTCCCATTATGATGATATTTATGATTTTAATTGAAGTATGTGTATGACGAGAATGTGATAACATACATGTCTACAATTATGGCTCTTTGAGGAAAGGATAGGTGTTTGCACCAGATGTTTATGCTTATGGAGCACGATTGAAGTTGGAGGCAGGGTGGGCTATCCCCAAGGGTCCATACTCCTTTCTCATGAAGGTGCTCAAAGAAGCATAAAATTGAGGATAGAGGCAAGATAGGCTATTCCCAATGATCCATACTCCTTTCTCATATACATATATATGTATGCATGAAAAGTATGACATGAAGTATGTTTTGATTTTAAGTGTAAGAATGCATGTAAACGATTTGAAAGACTTATGCCTCTTTTACAAACATATATATGTATATGTATTCTGGTGAGATGATGACCTAGAATGATGGGATTGGAGGGAGGGTGGGCTATCCCCAAGGATCAATTACTCCTCTCTTGAACTATGTGACTAACATAGGTATGTCTATGCCCCTTTGTGGATGATGAATGATTATGGATCTACCTTTGGAAAATAGGTCGCCTCTTTATCCATTGTGGGGTCGATGACAGAGTTCCAAGTTATACCTCACCTAGACTTATGTCAGTTAAAATACCATCCTCGTTATATATGAAGTATTTTGAAATTCAGGCATCATGTATCTTATGGAATATTGTTTTATATTTCCCTTGTTATATGATTCCTTTTATATATGTGCCCTTGTCGCCTAACATAGAAATGCAAATTTAGTGACTTCATGTGCATTTCATGCCCACATACTTTGTACATTCGAATGTACTAATGCGTACTTCTGCCTACATGATATAGCAATGTAGGGACTGAGGACTACCTCCATCCATTGTATGACGGCTAGATATGGATCTTGAGACACTTGTTGTGGTGAGTCCTATCTTCAAAGGAAAAACTATAACGCCTCTACCTATAATGATTAGTTTATGTTATTCACTTTGAGGGAGAGCTCGGGACATGTCTCGGCCGCCGTCCTATCTTATGATTGGAGGCATTTTAAGACATCTTGTTAAATCCTTATGTTTATATGCTAAGTGTTGCATTTGGAGATTATGTTTATTTACATAGTTATGTAGTGGTTATGGTCATTATGGATTGATTATGAATTTATCTCAAGGATTCATGTTATGATGTGGAAGATCCTAAGTCGAATATTGTTGCAATAGAGTGAGTCATACTTACCCGCTCTTTTGCTTTTACGTGGTATGTGTTCTGTGAATCTATGTTAATTCCTATCCCTATGAGGTCTTTATAGCATGAGTTCTACTTTCCCGTTTCTTAGAACTCTGTGTATACTAATTCATGTACTCTTCCGAACCGATGATGTGTGAATAGATGCTATACGGCTGCTTGGGTATTTTTCAGTTCCCATTCTCCATGTCACTCCTAGACCCATGGTCTAGGTTAGAACAGGATAACACACCCAAGTGGCGCAGATGTCAATCGCATTGGCTAAATGGCCAATACTCAAAATAATATCTTCGGTGATCTGATGTTGGTCTTCCTTAGCCTGAGGGTAAGTCTGTGCAACAACAACGAGGAATGAAGTAGAAGAGGGACGTAATGAAGGAGATAAGAAAGATATACCTACCTTGGTTGTTGGCTCAGTAGTGCCGGACTCAGCGTCCTAAACATCAACAACTAGTGTTTTATCAGTAGGCTTCTTCCTTTCTTGATCCTCTTCATCCCTTTGAAAGTTTTCCTCTATTAGTGGGTTATATGTGGAGGCTGATGGAGTGATCTTCACATCGGTCTTTCTATTGAATAAAACTCCCATCCACCTACATAGGGCTGTAATGAGACTGGGGGAATGGAAGTGAGGTTTGTACTTGCTTTTCTCTAGTGAGGATCACTGGGTCAATGATAGAACCATAATTGAATTTTATGTGGTCTATGATGCATCTAACCAATGTTTCCTTTAGATGTGGGGCGGCATAGGTTTCTTCTGATGGACATGAACTAGAACCTCACCGGAATATTTATCTCCTTCTTTTTAATTATTGCCCCTTCCTCCAACCATAAAGAAGTTGAATTTCTTATCATCTGGGCCTACAACGTTTTGATACCATCAAACGTTTTCAACTTCATCGTATCATCCAGGACATGTCAATGCCGTTGTGCACATCAAAAAACATCATTAGTATCTATTTTTCTACGAAGCACTTGAATATCGTGAACTTCCACAGCATCAACATGCTTGAGAATAATCTTCACATGATTTATGCTCTTGGGATGGCTTTAGCATAAGCCTCATGAAATTCTCTAACTCTGGATGGAATTTATGGGTCTCGAGGTGTGGTAAAGAGCTACAAATTATGGAACTTTAGAGTATCCCACACATTGGGGTACCGATTAATGACCTCCATTAGTTGACAACCTCCTCTCCTCTGAAATAGTCTTGAGCCCCACTGCTTTTAGTCTATTCATGTTTCGCAGGGCTATGGTCTCTTGGATTATTTTTGATATTTTGAGGAAAGGTTCATGGAGAGTTTTGGACGTAGCCTCAAGTCATCGCCATTTATGACTTAGCTCTGAAGAAGGTTCATACGTTGGTGCTTTTGACCTCTGTTGTTAATCCTCAAAAATTGTCTAGGTTATGCCGAGGGATCCCTCCACTATCAGAACCCCTTTTCTCTATAACCTTTGTCTTGTCTTTACCCCATACTTCAGTACGAGGTCTTTGGTATTTTTTCTTTGCGTTATCTAGGGATATAGTAACTCCTAGAGATGTCGGGGATCCTCCATGAGTAACTATTTCCTTTGGTCTGGCCATAGCTACAAAGCTAGTTCATATATGTATGTGAGAATCAATCATAGGAAAGAATGATTAAAAATTCAACATTAGAAAGACATGTAGGGTGGACAGGTCAATTTGCACGCCAAACATGTTTGGCGGAATGCCGAACTGATTCGGTAGTCACATAGACTGTAGCCATTTTTAACAATTTTCAAACTCCAAAAAACTATCACATTTTTTTATGCGTGTGAAAATTTGGCGATTCACAAAATTAATTTAGTGGTGGAAAATACCATCGCCAAAAAGGACCGAACTCAACATTGACGATTAGGCAGAAAACTCGACTTGTGTGATAACTCATCGCATCACCGATTCATTTCATCGGTAAAAATGACCATTGCCGAAATGGACTAGCAAGGCCGAAAAATCCTCTATGTCAAAATTTGATGTGTGAATAGATGCTATACGGCTGCTTGGGTATTTTTCAGTTCCCATTCTCCATGTCACTCCTAGACCCATGGTCTAGGTTAGAACAGGATAACACACCCAAGTGGCGCAGATGTCAATCGCATTGGCTAAATGGCCAATACTCAAAATAATATCTTCGGTGATCTGATGTTGGTCTTCCTTAGCCTGAGGGTAAGTCTGTGCAACAACAACGAGGAATGAAGTAGAAGAGGGACGTAATGAAGGAGATAAGAAAGATATACCTACCTTGGTTGTTGGCTCAGTAGTGCCGGACTCAGCGTCCTAAACATCAACAACTAGTGTTTTATCAGTAGGCTTCTTCCTTTCTTGATCCTCTTCATCCCTTTGAAAGTTTTCCTCTATTAGTGGGTTATATGTGGAGGCTGATGGAGTGATCTTCACATCGGTCTTTCTATTGAATAAAACTCCCATCCACCTACATAGGGCTGTAATGAGACTGGGGGAATGGAAGTGAGGTTTGTACTTGCTTTTCTCTAGTGAGGATCACTGGGTCAATGATAGAACCATAATTGAATTTTATGTGGTCTATGATGCATCTAACCAATGTTTCCTTTAGATGTGGGGCGGCATAGGTTTCTTCTGATGGACATGAACTAGAACCTCACCGGAATATTTATCTCCTTCTTTTTAATTATTGCCCCTTCCTCCAACCATAAAGAAGTTGAATTTCTTATCATCTGGGCCTACAACGTTTTGATACCATCAAACGTTTTCAACTTCATCGTATCATCCAGGACATGTCAATGCCGTTGTGCACATCAAAAAACATCATTAGTATCTATTTTTCTACGAAGCACTTGAATATCGTGAACTTCCACAGCATCAACATGCTTGAGAATAATCTTCACATGATTTATGCTCTTGGGATGGCTTTAGCATAAGCCTCATGAAATTCTCTAACTCTGGATGGAATTTATGGGTCTCGAGGTGTGGTAAAGAGCTACAAATTATGGAACTTTAGAGTATCCCACACATTGGGGTACCGATTAATGACCTCCATTAGTTGACAACCTCCTCTCCTCTGAAATAGTCTTGAGCCCCACTGCTTTTAGTCTATTCATGTTTCGCAGGGCTATGGTCTCTTGGATTATTTTTGATATTTTGAGGAAAGGTTCATGGAGAGTTTTGGACGTAGCCTCAAGTCATCGCCATTTATGACTTAGCTCTGAAGAAGGTTCATATGTTGGTGCTTTTGACCTCTGTTGTTAATCCTCAAAAATTGTCTAGGTTATGCCGAGGGATCCCTCCACTATCAGAACCCCTTTTCTCTATAACCTTTGTCTTGTCTTTACCCCATACTTCAGTACGAGGTCTTTGGTATTTTTTCTTTGCGTTATCTAGGGATATAGTAACTCCTAGAGATGTCGGGGATCCTCCATGAGTAACTATTTCCTTTGGTCTGGCCATAGTTGCAAAGCTAGTTCATATATGTATGTGAGAATCAATCATAGGAAAGAATGATTAAAAATTCAACATTAGAAAGACATGTAGGGTGGACAGGTCAATTTGCATGCCAAACATGTTCGGCGGAATGCCGAACTGATTCGGTAGTCACATAGACTGTAGCCATTTTTAACAATTTTCAAACTCCAAAAAACTATCACATTTTTTTATGCGTGTGAAAATTTGGCGATTCACAAAATTAATTTAGTGGTGGAAAATACCATCGCCAAAAAGGACCGAACTCAACATTGACGATTAGGCAGAAAACTCGACTTGTGTGATAACTCATCGCATCACCGATTCATTTCATCGGTAAAAATGACCATTGCCGAAATGGACTAGCAAGGCCGAAAAATCCTCTATGTCAAAATTTGATCATATTGCACAAAAATGAGGGAAATGTCACACACTAGGTCACTATCAAAAAACAAACACATGCTCAAAGGTCGATTTCTTCCCTAACACTATCACCATGGCTTTGAATTTGATCAAATGATGACTTACCCTTAAGTATCATGTATCCCAATATATCATCGGGTAAGCTTAAGTCACTCAAATGGTTTTGGGGGTTAATTAGGCATCACCCATAGTCCACAAAAGGGATAAACTCAACAAGCATGCATATTCAATCGGACCATTCAAACATTCATGGCAATATCACAAAAAAAAATTTAATAAATCTTCATGATAAAATTTGGGACAATATACCATTTCATTCAATGATTGGGCAACATTTTCATCAAATCTAGTCCTAGCCTATAACACATATCCAATCAATTTCTGAACTTCTCAATAGAATCAAGAACCCAAACAAACAAAGTACATGCAAATTATAGAGTTATACAATCATCAAAACACATTACCCATACGATTTCCAAAAAGGTTTCCAACAACAAACTATGATCATCAATATCATGCCCGTATCAATTAATATCATCTCAAAAAGAAAAAACTAAAGGGACAAAAACAGATCTCAATGATTATTTACTAACAATGAGAGTATCCAAATAAAAAATTTGTTGATGAAATCCGCTCAATCCCAAGAAACAAGCAAAATAGATACTACAAGGTTGCTTGGCTTGTTAAGGATGTTAAAAGGAGGGAATATAAAGAGTGAATAGTTGAAGAATTCGAAAAGGCCTTTAAAAAGGTCAATCAGGTGTGAGATTTCCCCGATGAAAAATTAATCCGCCAAACACATTAAGAAATACACCGAATGCATTTGTGACCGCCTTTTTTACCGTAATCAAACCTTTTTTTTTTTGCCTTAGAAGGCGTTGGAATTTGCAGTCTCCCATCTGATTCAGTGATGCACCAAATTGTAACTCTTATCACCTAATTTGAAAGTACCACAAACATCATCAATTGAGTCAAAGGTTATCAAATTGGTGATCGTCGTCTCAACTCAACAATCCACCGAAACTATCACAATATGTTGTCCCTTTTGTCATATACTTCATTATTGCAACTTCTCAAGCCTACACAAGTAACACCCATTATTTAAAAAAAATTACCAATAATTATTGGGTTACCTCCAAAGTGGTTACATAATCAATGTCATGGAACAACATATTCCCTTTCACTTCAAGTGACCCAAGACAAATCAATTACTTACACCACTCGCAAGTCCTTCGCTTGCTTCATAGTTCTACAAATATTGAACACAAAATCCTCTTTGTTAACCCGAAACTTTAGATCCCCTCTCTCAATATAAATCAACGCTCTCCTGAGAGTCCTGAATAGTCTAACAAGAATTATGGGAACATCAACATCCACTTCGAAATCCAAAATAATTAGTCAGCTGAAAAGATGGAGTTATCCACCTTCACCAAGACATCATATAAAATCCCTACCAATCTTTGTACAATGGGTAAACCATAAGTAACCTCATTGTCATGAGTGAAAAAGTATATTATACAAACTTTTCAAAGATGGACAAGGGCATGAGATCAGTTGTTTCTCCAAAATCATACAACGCCTTACAAAACTTACAAGCTCAGATAGTACATGGAATATTAAACGCACCCGGGTCATTGTTCTTAGCAACCAAGTATTTTGTCAAAAACACACGACAATTATCAAATACATCAATTTTTTGACATTCTAAGATTCTCTTCTTGGCCACCTATTCCTTCATAAACTTCCCATACCCCAGTATCGTCGTTATTACTTTGATCAGTCGAACATTGATGTATAGGGAACTAAATATAGAGATAAATTTTTTAATCTTGGTTTTGTCCTCCTTCTTTTTCAACCTTTGAGGTAATGGAGGATCTATTTTGACCTGAGGAGCCTTCAACATCAAGGCTGAGTTTGCATTCTTAGGAGGTCCGCTTTTAGCATAAATTTCACCACCCTTAACTTTCTCATTTTTATCACTCCCGTTATTGACGACAGATTAACTTCCTTCATTTACCAAATCATCAACATTTTCATTCACATTCATTACACTTTTATCTACTTCCAACTCTTTATCACCTACCTCAACATTAGGTGTAGGTACAACACCTTTAATAACATTTCCACTACGAGTCGTAATGGCTAAGAACTTCTGATCAACATTCTTTAGGTTGGGAGTTGTGTCAGTGAGTAGGCCTCCCTTTGGCCTTTGGTTTAGGTGGGCTGAGTTGTTACCAAGTTGCGTCTCCAAATGCTTGATTGATGTTGAATGTGAAGTCACGGTTTGGCTCAACTATGAATAATATGACTTCATCTCCTTCAACACAATATTGGAAGCCGCAACTTTGTTCAAAATCCTAGTCAATATGTCTTCAGTCCGAAAGCATCACGATTCACAAGTGGTTCAGCGCGCTTCACCCTATCACCGGGCAAAATGTACCTATCTCTTGCACCATCCTTGTCTATATGACCTTCAAATTGATTTGGCCAATTTCTATCTCATCACCTAGCACCATTCTCCCAACCTTGATTCTCAAGTGGCCTTGGAAATGTCGACCGAGAACCTATGACTTGATTTCCCATATCATGTACCTCCTCACTCTAACTATCATAATAAGGTACAACATCATAAGTCACACAACCATCAACACCAATAACATTCACACTTTTCCTTCTACAACATATCACATTTTTTGTCAAGAGATCCAACTAAGTCAATATTTTGACCATGTTTCATCTCTCTCTTGATCTTTGGTTAATTGTTCCTTGGATGGTCCCCTAGATTATAGGAAATGAGGTCGTCTCTTGTATACCATGCTCTATTTATCTTAGACATATCATCTAATAGCTCACAAGCAACTATGAATGTCTGTTTCATGATTTCTTCTCTTACCTATTAATCAGCTACACCTTTGTTGACCATATCAAAACTCACATAGAAGTATTGCAAAAGAAGGTCATCTAGAACTCTATGATTTGGACATAGGAGTAGCAGTTTCCGGAACCTTAGCTATGTTTCATGCAGTGGTTCACCTTTAAAAATCTAAATGCTTTTCTAGAGTTTAACCATCTTCAAGGAAGGAAAGAATCTCTTAAGGAATGCATCTTCCAATTTCTTCCAAGATGTAATTGAATCACGAGGAAGTTCAGTCAACCATCTTACCGCCTCTCTAATTATGGAAATAGAAAATAGACTAAACCTAATAACCTTTTGTGGTACACCCTGAAAGCTGAATGGCAAGCAGATGTCCACAAAGTTGTGGAGATGCTTATGTGGGTCTTCATGGGCAGGCCTTCCAAATAGCCGCTTTAGTCAAAGCAGCTGGATCATTGTGCTCCTAACATGAAATACAACGTTTCTTGCTAATTGGGGCAAGTGGATTGATCTTGTACAACCCACTTGATTCCAATCAACGTTATGGAAGTCATTTATCTCTCCCGCTTTATGACCATGCACACTTCCAATATGATCCATATTTTACCTAATTAAAAGCAACACAAACAACAAAAAAAGTAATAATAAAGTTCTAATACAATACCTAACTTCAAACAAGAAAAAAAACCATTCCCCTACAGTAGCGCCATTTTTGATTGACGTTCAACCACACCACACTTTTTGAAGATGTGAACGAATGTTATCATCATAATAACCCAATGATGAGTTGGGGTCGATTCCCAGAGGTAATGGGCATTCAAAAGATGAATTAATGGGTTCAACTAGGAATTCTTAGTATTAAAGTGGGTGGTCGCAAGTAAACTAAAAGCTCGCATTCAACTAACAATAATTAAATGATATGAATTAGACAACCAATTGAGAGAAATTTTGGGGGTATGTGGATACTGGACACGAGCAAATTAACTGGCTCTAAATACTTGATTGTTTTAGTTAAGAATATGAGAGTAAGCTAGGTTTCTAGTAACCACAAACTCAATTATGGAAATAATGGTGTTTCACATGAAACTATTATGACATCACATGCGAATCACTCAAGGACAAGCTTGGCCTCAGCAATTAGCCATTGCATCATATTTTGTGACATAAGTAAAACCCTGGAAGATTTTCAGCTATTAGACTTATTCCCACTCCAATGAATTAAATTAAAGAACTAATTAGAGATATAAAGTTAACCCAGAGTATGCAACCTCAAGATGAAAAGTTAAACATGGCAACAAGTATAACCTAACTCAGGTTCATATAAAAATAATCAATATATCATAGATCTAGCTAACAAATTCAAGAACCCATATCATATGCACACCCACAACATTGGGGTTTTTAACTACACATGCTATAAAGTAAGAAAATAGTGCAAAACTCATTAGCCATAGATATGGGTAAGATGAATTACAAGAGACAAGAGGAAATTTCTTTATTAATCTCTAGAATTTCTACTTCCAAAGCTTGAAAATAATAAAAATCATTGTAGTTTTTCACAAAAAAAGTTCTATGTACGCACATCTCTCTCGCTCTCTCTCAATGAAAAGTTTTAAAATGGTATTCTATGATATGTACGATGTCCTTTCTAAATTCATTTTATAGTCCATGTAGTTTACTCAGAGTTCAAGAACAATGGGTAAGTCGGTCGTTAAGGTCGGCCATAATTCTACACTTCAGCAATGTGCCAAATATTCACTTGACCAACTTTTCATACATCGGGTAAAGGCTCAAGTCTCTACATCTCAATGATGCATTATTTATCGTCGTTCATGTTGTGCGATCCATCAAACATCTATTTGTGTTGCCTTTCTATCACAAACTTCGGTGTTTGAACACTGCAACATTACGCACCTCAGTTTTCATTGCACAATCTACTAAATGTGTCAGTAACGCCACTTTTGACCGCCTTCATGGAATTTTCGCTCATTCTCATTGTGTGGTTGAGTATTGCCGATATATGCACTTCTATCATTACTTCTATCATAAACTATACATAGTAATCATCATATGAAATATAATACCACATCAAATACAATATCTCTATACATTTTATGCCCCAAATGAGATTGAGATATGCAGTCATAGATGGACTTATCGATGGTGCTTACCTATCAGTACTCCAATTCCGTCCTGGCCTAATTTTGTAGATGATCGATGTAGTGAAACTTCTTATCTTCATCATGGAGGTTTGGATATGGAGTGTGATGGTAGTGAATTCTTTCACATATCTCCTTATGCTACCTTTCTACTTCAGCTCCCTAAATTTATGTTTCGCCTCATATGGAGTGTGCTTAGCCCCTTCCCGATATTGAATTCTTCTATTTCCATCATAGCATGGATATATTTATAAGGTACAACACGCCCTTATTAATTATGGTCTTATCACTCTTTACTTTCGTTCCCAAAATGCCAAAGGATGTATCCTTATCTCATTCCTTATCATGATTCTCAATGGCTGAGAGTGAGTGAGATGTTAGGGCCTCGCTTGGCATAGGTCAAAGGAACCCTTTTTATTTCTCTTCGAGTTTTTCTTTCCCTTTCGTGAAATCTTTCAAACAATCTCTCCTAACACTGGTGGCGTTGGTTATAATAATGTCTCCCTCACTTATCATTTTTCCCTAATTAGAAACTTGATATGATACCATGTTGTCATGGACTTACACTTTCACTATGACTTTTGTCCTTCCTAGTGACACTTGACAACTTACTCATGATTTTTTCACGGTCTTGCAAATTCAAGTAAGCCTATTTGATTAAATCACTAAGGGGATGCTAGATTTAAAGAAGACACGAGAACTTTGTAAAGAAGACTTGTATATTTCTTTTGAAGATCGCTTACAATTTCTAGATGGTTAGCTTAGTGAAATACCCCTCTATTTATAATACTCATTTGGGATCAAAGTGTAAATAATATCTACTACACAAGCCCCTCTATATTTACACTTTAGTCCCTACTCTAGAAGACTTCACATTTCTAGTGAATTGAAAGGACATTCAAGTATTATCTACAAGTTTCTAGAGTCTTCCGAAAAGTCCTCTAAGACTCTAGATTCTTCCTTCTTAAAGATTATCGCGTAGTTGGTCATCATACTAGGCTGGGGTTGTGACACAAAGCCTAGACTAAGGCCGAACAATTATCAAATAACCTCAAATGCAAAAACTAATAAGTATATTAATCACAAGTACTTTTAAAATGCAAAGTACATATCTTGTAGCCCTATTTATCAACTTACATAAGAAATTCAACAATTACAATGTTAGATTAATTCCCCTGCCCTATATTCATGCTATCAAAATAAGATTCACAAATTTTAACTCATTCTAGAAGAAAAGAATTCTAGCCTACCCAAATGCCGATCACGCAGGCTCCAATCACTCGACAGATGGATTACCCTTCCAGGAATCCTAAGAACATTGTCAGTCTATCAAAAATAGGATGATAACATCAATACCATTGTCATGGTACCAAGATTATAAGAAACGAACATGGACAAATCATGGGGCTGAAAAATATGAAAATGGGACCCATGTCAAGAATCTTGAACAAACCTCGTACAATGATCCTCATAGGCAACTCAGTCTATACCACAAATTACGGATCAATATGAATCTCAAAACAATATAAATAACCAAAACACTATATGACATTTCTTTTTTGAAATTAAAGAATATGGCAGTACATTCTATAAATATTTTAACTTAAACACAACTCAACCTAATGATTTTGACAACACGACAATGATCGTCTTAAAAAACCACATAGAATAGAGACGAATTTCACTCCAATCTAATTCAAAACGACTGAGTAATTAATTTTTGAATGTTACAATAAATTACTTCAACCACTTAAACAAAATTGTATGATTTACCTCGAAAAATGCACCAAAATATTCCATCACTTCGACGATGTTCTCCTTAAATTTGATCCAGGTTTTTATTTTGAATCACTTTATTTGGCCTTAAAATTATCAATATGTTAAAATATGAAGAATTCCTCTTTTTCCCATCGATATGGAAATTTTCAAATATATGCCGCCTCAACTAACCCTCTATGATCGCATTGAAAAGTAGCCCCATTATTGAGTAGTCCTGTGTCATCTAACTTCCACAAACATGGCATGTTGGCCGGTGATAACGGAGCACTGGTGCAGTTGACCTTCGCGAATGTGGCAAAGGCCTCACGAACCTGAAGCACTAGTATGGCTACACTAGATTTCAACTAAGTTAATCTTTTGACGGGGTGTTCTAAACTCATTTGAAACTCTGTGCATGCAAACGACCTAAGTAATCATATAAAATTTGGCATTTCAAATCCAATCGTATTGTAAAAATTCTTATATGAGGTTGTTGCAATAAAAAATGGGTTCCACTTCCCAAGGCCATATTTTTTATAAATCCAATAAGGTGCTTGAAATATGCCTAGAATACTTGAGAACCATTTGAAAGGTCAATATAGATCAATCTCAATGTTCTAGAGCTAACTGTCGAGTAAGAATTCTCATCGGCGATCGTTCCCTATGAATGTTGAATAAAGTTAACTATTGGCCATTTTTTAAAGGCTAAAATGCAAAACTCGGCACAATCTTATACCAAAAGCCTCGTTATTCATGCCAACCATGCTTCTATCCTAGTTTGGCCACTTCAAATATGATGAAACTGTCGAAATTCCATTTTGTGGACGTTTACCTATATTCAACTTTAAAACTCGCCATTTAAGTTATAACAGGTCTTCTAACGAGAAAAACTGCACAACTTCTAAACGGACAACTAGACAATTGAACTACCAATATTAGTAGATCATTAATAACCTGAGGTCCTATAAGAGTGCTCTGATAAATGAAAAATGCACAAAATTCTCGAAATGATCTAGATGGTCATTACAATATCTACTACAAAAAAACCTTCATCTTTAAAAGCAAGGATAAGGGCATACCTAAAGACTTAAGCAAGCTGGAGTACTCCTCCCGCGTGTCCCGCTCAATCTCCCAGGTTGCCTCCTCAAAAGGATGATGTTTCCACCAGACCTTAACCACATGTATGGATCTGGAGCGAAATTGTCTTACGACTTTGGGTAATACGACTATCGGCTCCTTAATAAAGGTCAAAAGGTCATGTCACTAAACAGAATCATACTATAGCAGATGTAACCCAATTGGTATGTACCAATGTAGCATTGATATTAAAAACTGGATGTATTGTTGAATATGCTGGAGGGAGGGTTTAGTCATAAACTACATGACTAACCCCCCTTAAAATCTCAAATGGCCCCATACACTGAGGTCTAAGATTACCTTGCTTGATCTCCTCGCCAGCTTTAAGGGTAATACCGAAAAACCACTTGGTCTCTAATATCAAAATTAAAAGGGTGGTGTCTCCAATCGGCATATATTTGATGCCGAATTGGGGTTGTCCCAAACCTTTATAGAATGACTTAAACACTAGATAAACCCTTCTAAAGAAAATTTATGCCATATGGTTTTGGCTAGGTAGAAAAAAACCAACAAATAGGAGCGCGACAATGCCTACCATATAAAGCATTGAACGGGGCCATTAGAATATTAGAATGGTAGCTATTATTATAGTGAAACTCTTGTAAGGAGAAGAAAAGATCCAACTAACCCTCAAACTCCAATGCACAAGCCCGCAACATATCTACAAGGATCTTAATGGTACATATTGACTGGCGATTGGAGGTTTACTTAAGTGCCCAACTCTCTCTTGAAATCCCTAAAAAACGTGGAGGTAAATTGTCACCCAATCTAATATAATTGACAGTGCTACCCCTTTAAGATGGACAACCTCCTAAATATATGTACAGGCTAACTGTTATGCATTTTGGAGGACTGAACTAGAAGAGAATGAGATAATTTGGTTGATCAATTAATAATTACTTAGATCCTATCAATACCCCTAACAACTTTTTTGGATGATGGTTTCTCATGGTTTCATAATGTCTAGTACTGTATAGTATGGTATGGTATCGTACATTACCATACCATACAATGTTTGGATAGACTGTATGGGTTGCTATTGTTTAATAATAATTTCTTGTTTGATTTGATTGTATGGTAATGTACCGTAACGTACAAATTTACAAAAATATCCTTAATTATTATAAATATTAAATTTATTAATAGTATTTTAATAACATTTTTAAAAAATAAATACATAGAACCGAGTAGGGAAACATACAAACTAATATATCTTCGTTCTATACAAACAATACAAGAAAATAAAAAAGTAAGAACTTTTAAATAAACGGACCTTATTAAATACACTAAAACATGAAAGAAAAGACGGGAGGTGAAAATGATGTTTCAAAAGTTGATGCGGAGAAAGTAATAAAAAAAATAATACACATTTAAGGTAATCTTTAATAAAGAATAAAGGATAAATTTTACAACAACAACAATAACATACCAAGTGCAATCCCACAAGTGGGGTTTGGGGAGGGTAGAATGTACGCAGACCTTGCCACTACCTCATAGAGGTAGAGAGGGTATTTCCTGGGGGCCCTCGTCACAAATCCCATAACCAAAAATAGCTAGATATGGAAAATAAACAGGAAAGGAAGAGAGAGAGAAACTACAAAGAAAGAGAGATTAATAACAAAAGCACCATAACAAGTGAATAAAACACAATTGACATATATTGGCATATAAAGATGACACCATATAACTCCTACCTATCTAACCTCTTAGCCTGCTACTCTAATTCGTGACCGCCACTCCTTCCTATCTAAGGTCATGTCCTTGGTAAGATCAAGATTCATCATGTCTTGTCTATTCACCTCCCCCAAATACTTGTTCGGTCTACCTGTACCCCTCCATGTAATTCAAAAATCCAGCATCTCGCACCTCTTAATAGGAGCATCGATACTCCTTGTCTTCACATGTACAAAACATCACAGTCTCGCTTCCCTCATCTTGTCAGGTACAGGGGCCACCTTTAGCTTCTCATGAATGGTCTCATTCCTTATCTTATCACTCCTGGTGTGACCACACATCAATCTCAACATCCTCATCTCTGCAAACCTGCATCTTCTGAACATGTGCACTCTTCATCGGCCAATGCTCCACCCCATACAACTAAGATGGTCTAACCACCATTCTGTAAAAAACATACCTATGAGTTTAGGTGGTATCTTCTTATCACACAATACTCAAGAGGCAAGCCTCTATTTTGTCCATGCTGCCGCAATACGATGTGTGACATCATCGTTAATATCCCCATTACTCTAGATGATGGTCCCCAGATACTTAAAGCTTTCCCTCATGGGGATAGGGTGAGTGGCAAGCCTCACATCCATGTTTGCTTCATCCCTCGCAATACTGAATTTGAACTCCAAGTATTCTGTTTTGGTTTTGCTTAGTCTGAATCCTTTGGACTCCAAGGCAAGTCTCCAAACCTCCAACCTATCATTAACTTTGGTTTGGGTCTCATCAATTAGTACTATGTCATCTGCAAACAACATACACCATGGAACCTCCTCCTTGATAGATTGCGTTAGCTCATCCATCACCAAAGAAAACAGAAAAGGGCTCAACACAGATCCTTGATGAAGTCCCATCTCAACAGGAAACAATTCTGAGTCTCCTCCCACCGTTCTCACCGAGTTTTGGCTCCATCATACATGTCCTTTATCACCCTAATATAAGATATCGAGATACTTTTCACCTCTAAACACCTCCATAGGACATCCCTCGGGACTTTGTCGTAGTCCTTCTCGAGATCGATGAACACCATATGAAGGTCCTTCCTTCTTTCCCTATATTTCTCCACTAATCATCGAACAAGGTGAATTGCTTCAGTAATCAACCTCCATGGCATGAATCCAAACTAATTCTCTGAGATAGACACTACTTTTCTCACCCTCATCTCCATCACTCTCTCCCATACCTTCATAGTGTGACTTAACAACTCGATACCCCTGTAATTGTTACAGTTTTTAATATCACCATTGTTCTTGTATAATGGAACCATTGTACGCCTCGTCCATTCATCTGGTATCTTGGCAGTGTTCATAATAGCATTGAATAGTCTAGTCAGCCACTCTATGCCATCCTTGACCATGTTCTTCAAAAAATCCATCGGGATCGCCTCAGGTCCGATCGCCCTCCCTCTCTTCATCCTACTAATAGCCCTTCTAACCTCCTCAATTCTAAACCGCCTACAGTAACAAAAATCTCGATGACTTTTGGAGTTTGCCAACTCACCCATCTCAATATCTCTATCTCCTTTTTCGTTTAAGAATTTATGAAAGTAAGCTTGCCACCTTAGTTTAATGGAAGTCTCCTCTACCAACACCTCACCCTCCTCGTCCTTGGTGCACTTCACTTGGTCCAAGTCATGAGCTTTCCTTTCTCTCTCTTTAGCAAGCCTATATATTCTCTTTTCCGCGCCTTTATCACTTAGCTCCTCATATATGCGCTCAAATGATGTTGTCTTAGCACTACTCACCGCCATTTTTGCTTCTGACGTAGCCGTCTCATGAATATCCTTAAGCATTATCTTTTCATCCTTGTCCCAACACTCCTACCACTTCGTATAGGCCACCTTCTTAGCTTTCAATTTGCCTTGAATTTCATCATTCCACCACCAATCGCCCTGACGTCCACCGAAGGTCCCTCTAGAAACCCGTAGAACCACGGTAGCTACCTTTCTAATGCAACCAGCAGTAGTGTCCCACATATTGTTCACATTTCCACCACCACTCCAAGCCTCTAAGTTTTTCAAGATTTCTTCCATCTCATTAGACAGGGAAGGAGTCAGGCCTCCCTATCTAATCCTCGGTTGGGCGAAACACCCTTCCTCTTCTTTTCTCTCTTAATCTCTAAATCCATCACTATAAGCCTATGTTGAGTGGAAATATTTTCACTCGAAATAACTTTGCAATTTTTACAAAGGTTTCTATCACCCATCCGGAGAAGTAGGTAGTCAATTTGAATTTTAGCAATCGCACTCTGGAAGGTTATCAAGTGATTTTCCCTCTTCTGGAAACATGAGTTAGCAATAACTAGCTCAAAGGCTTTAGCAAATTCCAAGAGAGATATCCCACCCCCGTTTCTTTCCCTGAAACTAAAACCTCTATGGACATCTTCAAACCCGCTAGTGGTAGCCGCAATATGCCCATTAAAGTCTCCCCCAATGAAACGTTTTTCTGTCAGTGGTATGCCGCTCACCACCTCATCCAAATCATGCCAAAAAGCCTCTGGAATTCCTTTTCTAGTCCCATTTGAGGCGCATATACACTAACTACAGTCACTACGTGCTTACCCACCACAAGTTTAATAGATATCATCCTATCATTAAACCTCTTAACCTCCACCACATATTCCCAAAGGTCCTTGTCTACTAGTATACTTACACTATTTCTATCCCTAGAGCCACCTGAATACCATAACTTGAACCTCTCTACGTCCCTCGCTTTGGTCCCTACCCATCTAGTCTCCTGAACACACGATATATTAGTTCGTCTCCTCTTAAGACACTTTACTAGCTCTATGGATTTCCCTGTAAGTGATCCTATATTCCACGATCCTATCCTAAATTTATATAAGACTGTGCCCTTCTTACCACCCCTTCCTCTTACCCCCAACCCCAGTCGACGACATAACCCTACTCCACCATTAGACCCAGACTCCACCAACTAAAAACTCACCACGCGCTCGCAAATAATTAGTCGAACACAAATTAATCGCCATAAAAGAACGCTGGAGAAAATCAAAGAAGAAAAGAGAAGAGGAACTTTCGGACAAGAACGCCAGAAAATCAGAAAAATAGAAGAAGAGAAGAAGGAAAAGAGAAAGGTAAACGAACTGGGTCGGCTACAAATGCGGCGAATGGCTACAAACCGACAAGATCTGGACGAGTCAGCTCCGGGTGGTATCGTGTAACAGATTTGAACTCCGAGGAGTTGTTCGCAGCTTGTTTCATGCCGCGGGGACAGCGGGAGAGTTCCGTGCCACCGGGACAGATACTTAAATCGACCCAAAAAAATTGAAGAAGAGAGCAAATCGGAGAATTTCGCTTGTTTTAATAAGAGAACCGTGGGATACAACCAAATTGGTGGTTTCAAACAGTGGCGGTTTTCAAGGTTACAGAACCATGAAACAAAATCATACCATACCATACTACGGAAAACCACCATCCAAACAAGCTGTAAAAGTCCAAGGAACTCTCATCACAAAGTCCATGGTAATCCGCTCCTACTTCAACTCTGGAATGTGCAATGTTTGAAGTTTTCATGACCCAAGCCTAGAGCATGTTGTCGTTCTCTTAATAACCATACCATACCATACTATGAAAACCCACCATCCAAACAAATTGTAAAAGTCCAAGGAACTCTCATCACAAGGTCCATGGTAATCCGCTCCCACTTCAACTTTGGAATGTGCAATGTTTGAAGTTTTCACCACCCAAGCCTAGGGCATAGGTGCGACATGGCGCATAGGGACCCGAAGGTTCCCAAATAAGACTCATAGAATACATAAGCACATCCTTTGTTAAGAAACATAATTCAACCATCATTAATTAGTACTAAGTGTATTAGGGACTTTTGACACACTATGGGACAACAAATATGGAATTACCATCATACAACCACAACAATTATATCTAAGGGAAAGGGACATGGGATATACTATGGAATTACCATCATACAACCACAACAATTATATCTAAGGGAAAGGGACATGGGATATACTTTATGGGAAGTAAGGACTTAGGAATTTCATCATCATTGCCAATGACATCAAAAGCAATAACAGAACACAGGCTATGGACTAATAAACAATCTCTATAGATTCACGAATATCACATAATCCGTACATGGCATAATAAAGAACAATACCTCTAGTCATAAATTGAATGGGGGCCAAGATATGTCCTGGACTCACCCTCAGAAGTAAATAATAAAAGTAGCAATGTCTTAATGTAAGTACAAATGATAGAAAACGGATGCCTCCCTCGAATTAGAGGACTCTCCACAAGCAAAGATCTTTTCACATCGAACTAGCCACGAGGAGTGGATGGGGAAGAGCTCTGATTCCTACTGTCTGCTGATGTAAGAAAAACGTTTGCAGTAGTACTATGAATGTACTAAGTGTGCATGATGAAATGCAACAAGGAAATCATAAACCGTAACAGACAAGATTCATTATCATAAAAAGGTCCATAAGCTCGATATGACATAAATGATCAACGATTTAACTAAAACATATACAGGAGGTAAAAGAATAAGTTCATAGCACACATATGTGGGAGGTGACCTATTCGACACTAAGATAATTGAAGCTACTACATGGAATTTTTATGTTGCCTCGACATTAAAAAGGAAGTGGTCTACTTACAAAGGCAGACTATACCCTCGCCTTACAGCTTCGCCTTTTTTGTGGGTCTTAAATGAACATGGCGTTTATAGTGGATCCACTAGTTAATACGTAATCCCATGGTTATACATAGTTATGAGGCTAAGACTCTATATAAGGACTCCTTAGGTCAAACCCTTACCTTAAGCCTCACTCTGTACTATGTATAGTCCTATGAAATACACAAACATAGGCAAAATCATGACATGCATAAACTTGTAAATCATAACTACATAATAAGAGTAGCTTATAAAAATCTTTAACCTCTTCAAGTGAGCATTTTCATTTCACAAGAGGGTGCATCATAAAATGAAAACAGGTACATAATCTTTCATGATTTTCATAGAATTTCAATAGTTTCATAAAGTCCTTGGTAGCCCTTAATCATCCATAATATTCATGACTTACATATGATAAGGTGAAACTTTTTATCAAACTTCATCATTTAACTTTGGCTTCAAACAGGGTGGGTTCATGCATGAAGACTTGAAATCATGAAACCGAAGAGTAGCATGCATAAATCTTTTATATTATGAATATTTGAAATTATTCAAACAATCCAACGTAGACTTAACAAAAATCCTAGTTACGACATCATAAAACAATCTCTTGGCTCATAAATTTCCCGTGGCATTTTATTGAAAAATAGCTTGCAAAGCTTGATTATCACAAAATACTTCATAATATCAACATATGAGAAAGTTCATGCAAATTTCATAATTTACCTATAACTTGAGGAGAATAAATAGAAAAGGGGAATATTTGAGATTTCTAAAGAGAAGGTCCCCACAAATCAAACCCACATACCTTAGTCTAATTTAGTGGATGAAATCTGATTTTGAGGTGAAGGAATCCAAAAGCCTAGCTTGCAGTCTTCACCAAGATGCCTTGCAGGGACTTCAGAGGGTTCTTGAGGGGCTTAAACTTAGAATAATTTGAGAATAGGAAAACAAATGTGTTGAGGAGTATTATGTTTCAAAGGGGCTTAATTAGAGCTTAATTAACATAGAATTAGGTACCAAATATTCACAAATTTTAAAAATGCCCCTTATAAAAATATGTCGGACCAAACTATGAACCCCTCCTCCCCCGATTATGGGTCGTAGTTTAGCGCATGGGCTATTAAAATGGGTCTCGTCCTATTTAAATTGGAAATCTTACTAATGTATATGTAACTAAACCCATGACCCCTTCAATGACTTGTAAAACATATTACATGTTATCCTATTCTTCGTACTTTGAACTTCAGAAACCTATTTTACCACCAACTTAGACCATCATTCCATGACCCCAACTTACGGTTCATTAAAAGGTCCACGACTCATAAACACCCCTTTGTATATTGAAAGATCCCAATCTTAGTGTCTAGAACAAGATCTAGGGCTTAGTTATGACATGGTAAATTTGATACCCAAAGGCATCCCATCCAAGGCTTGTGTTTGTATCATAAGAATTCATAAGGTATAATAAGAATACATAAGAGAATAAGCAAGAAAAATTATGAAAAAATA
The DNA here is from genome assembly GCA_029948455.1 of Solanum rostratum. Lineage (NCBI taxonomy): Eukaryota > Viridiplantae > Streptophyta > Magnoliopsida > Solanales > Solanaceae > Solanum > Solanum rostratum. The sequence goes on from CM057045.1 coordinate 39,571,363, forward strand.
AAAATATCATAGTTTCTCTTAGAGAAAAATTACATCAACCCATAGTATGCAAAAATTGCCATTACATCATAAGATCATTGTGGTGGAGAGGGGGGAGGTCTAGAACATAGTCTACTAGCTCACCTCAAGACATACATCAAAGAAAAATAATAAAGTCTTCAATAGGAAAGCATCATAAAGGGGCTTGTTCCCAAGGCATGGGAACTCATAATCAATCATCAAACCTAACTCCCAAGTTAGCTACAAAACGGAATGGTATTCTCGTCATCCGTCCCTATATGTGTAGATCGTATAGGCAAAGAAGTATGTGTTAGTACGTGGAATGTGCTAAGTATGTAGGTATGTCATAAATCAAAGGACATCATAATATGATATCAATATGCATATCATAAAAAATAGGTTAACAACACAATATGCACGAGCAATAAATGTTAAGCATCCATGAAAAGAAGCATCACTAAAATACTTTCATAAATCCTAGCATACCTATGTGGTAATAAGATCATAACCAGCATATAAGACCATGCGAACTATTACATGGGATCTCAATGTTGCCTCAATAATGAGTAAAAGAGTAGTCTACCTTCCCAGGGTGGACTATACCTCACCTTATGAGATCCATCCCATTTCAGAGTTTGCTTTAACATGAACTTTACAGGAACCTTCCCATTTTGGTGTATGTTTCACATATGTTGATCCACTAACATAATACCATATAGGCACATTATCATCATCGCATATAGTGGCACGTAGTTATCAGAAAAGTAGGTTTAACATTAAGGAACCTTTAGGTCGAGCCGCCCACCTCCAATCTCATTCGGTGTTAAATCATATCTCATGGAATGCATAAATCATGCATATACATAACTTTCAACATAATTCATATTTCATTGAAATTATACTTTCATATCATGTAAAATATTCATCATAATCTTTCTGAAAAACATCTCATGTCATGGGAATAATCTATCCACTTTATCTTTTCATATAGTGTGCTGGGACATCACCACCTTAGCATCATCATAAATATTAGGGTCTTAATCACCCTATTTATCATAGAGTCATTATCATGATTGTAATAGCATCATCATCATTGTAATAACAAATTCTTTTACATAGGGATAGTAATGGGGCTAGTGCAGGGCGGGTTGAGCTCAACCCACTTTTTTTTTAAATCGCGCCGCATGGTGACTTTTTCATTTTCAACCCGCCCCACCACACATAATCCCACTGCACATAAATTTTCAAGTTATTTTATTTTTTAATTGAATTTAATTGGAAAATTTAAAATTCATAATTTTTTAATTTCTCACAAGTTAACTATTTTCAATTGACATTTGAACAATTGTTTCTTAATCATTAATTTAAAATTTATACTTAACGTTTCAAAAACTAATAATTTCCCAAACATATATAATGTTTTTACAAATAAAACTAAAGTCAATGTTCATTATAAAATATTTATATCTTTGATTTTTACTAATTACAAATATTTAGTTGTCATTAAATTCCTATTTGATTCTTCAAATCCGCAACCCACACTGCATTAGTTTCAAAAACAGCTACTTCAACCCGGCCCCCCCTACATAACTATAAACCGCCCCACCCCGCATAGCTCTAAACCTGCCCTGCACCGCCCCATTGCCATCCCTACCTTTACATACTTGACATCATAGTCATAAAAATCTATTGTTTTATCATAGAAGTCTAGGTCTAGGTGCGGGTCCTTGATCAATAGAGTCAAAATCATGCAATTGGATGAAATTTATAGAGGAATCATGCAATCAAAATCAATTTGGATCATTAGTAAAAAAACCCACATCAATACAACCAACCCTTACGATGTATACTTTAAATCACATGCTCTTGTTTGAAAATAATATAAATCATGTAATTCTTCATAATCATGCACCATTAGGTGTAACAATGACGGAATATATATAATTCGTGCATTGGAAATCATATCATAAAAGCACATAGGAAATCATCATAAAACTTTGATAAAAAAAAACTAGATTGGACTTCATGGATGGAACTAATTCATGAATGAAGCCCTACATACCTTAAATAAGTTCCTTAAGAATTGGAGTAGAAAAACTTGAAATCTTTAGCAAAGCTTGGAACCCTAGCATCAATGCAGTACTTGTTCCAGAGAGAGAAATATTTGAGAACTTTTGATGAATTATGAGGATGAATGAATTAGAATGAGTTAGTCAGAAGATTTATAGGGTGAAAATGACGTAATTTAAGAGTTAAAAGAATTGAAAATGCAAAAATGTCCTTTGTGAAAATCTGTCGGGGCCAACCACGAGACCCTCTCCACTTGTTGTGGTTTAATCTACTGCTCATACTTTTGCTCGTAGAACCTACATCACCAAAAGTTGATCTATTGGAATGGCCATTTCTTAAACCATGAAGACACAGGACGGCCTCTCATTCCTTTAACGTTCCATAAGTCCCTTTGTAGGATCCCTAACTTAGAAAACTTTCCATCCTTCAAAGGTTTCTCAGACGAAGCCATTCACAGGTTTAATGGACGACTCATCCTATTAATCAGAAGTCAACTTCTTGAAATGTAGAAATTTATCAACTTTTGAGCCCTTTTCTACGAGACCCTTCCAGAACCCGTTGTTCCATCCACGAGTCATGGATCGGCTCAAGAATTCCAACCAATGTTAAATTTCACTATCTTTCTAGTTATAAGGCCCATTAACATAAAGGTGTTACAATGTCTCAATTTTTGGATCATTCATCCTCGGACAAGATACAAATACGCTTGAATATAGTAGAAACGTAGTCATCATCATAAAAAATATGTTGTAATGCAACTTAATGATCATTTTCATACAATTATCAAACGTATGCATCAAAAATTATTCAAATATAGTATCATGATCATGCATGCATGTAACATAAACAAGAGAAGTGTATTCATGAGAACTTTGGAGGAAAAATCATATTAAGTACCTTAGGATTGAACAGAAGGAGAGAGGTAAGGATATTGCTTCATCATATCCGCCTAGGCCTTAAAAAAATCACTCTCAACTTGTTTGTTTCTCCATACAACTTTAATGATTGCAACCTCTTTTTTCTTAACATCTTCACTTGTTGGTATACAATCTCAACTAGTACTTTTTTAAAAGTAAAATCTTCCTCAATAGACATATCATTTAATGGAAGAATAGAATTAGGATCACCCAAGAATTTTTTAACATCGATATTGAAAACACTAGATTAACCATAATTTATTACATAGCTAATTTTAGTTCATAGGTTGCTTTACCAATTATCTTTACTATCTCATAAGGCCCACCCAACAAATCTAGGACTCAATTGCCTTTTCGTGCCAAAATAAATCACTCTTTTCATTGGTGAAATCTTCAAGTAAACACAATCACCTTTATCAAAGGACATTTCTCTTCTTCTAATATAGGCATATGATTTTTTATTAATTTCGGAAGCCCTCATCTTGTCCCTAATAACCTTCACTTTCTCTATTGCATCAAGTACCAATCCTAGTCCAATTAGGATATCTCTCCATCCGCAAACCGTCCTACCGATGATTTACACCGCCTACCATAAAAATCATATAATGGTTCCATGTCAATACTTGAGTGAAAACTTTTATAATAAGCAAATGCAATAAAAGGTAAGTGATAATCCCAACTTCCTTTAAAATCAAGTAAAAATCCATCAACATGTATTCCCATGTTTTTATTGTCATTTCGTGTTGCAAATAAATTTAAGGATGAAATGCGGTACTTAGCTTTATCTTCATACCCAGTCTCTTTTTGAAAGACGTCCAAAAATTAGAAGTTAATTGAGCACCCTTATCCGATACAAAATAAAATGGTACCCCATGCAATCTTACCAGTTCTTAGATATAGACCTTATCACAATCTTTGGCAAAATAAAAAGTCTTTACCGGCAAAAAGTGGGTATTTTCATCATTCTATCAACAACCACCCATATTGAATCAAGTTCCTTTCTAGTGTTTGGCAGCCCCGTGATGAAATGCATGTTCACTCCACTTTCCAATTCAGTATCTCATTATCTTGAGTCAAACCACCGGGTCTTTGGTGTTCCACTTTAATTTGTTGACAATTAGTGCAACACATCACACACTTTGCTATGTCTTTCTTCATGCGTCTTCAACAATACACTTCTCTCATATCCCTGTACATCTTGGTTAATCCAAGTATGTGGAATACTTAGAATTATGAGGTTCATCAAGAATATTTTCCCTTAAACCATCTACATCGATCACACAAAATTGCCCTTGGTAGCATAGCACTCCATCTCCCCTTTTTGGGAAGATCTATACTTACTTATCAACCACCAACTTCTTCAATAAAACAAATGTAGGATTCATGTCTTGCTTTTCTTTCACCTTCTCTATTAAAGATGATTCTGCCTCATCATCTCCCAATACACTATAATCATTCAACACATTCAAGCTCACACCCAAATGAGCCAAAAGATGCACTGCCTTAGCTAACTCTTTCTTTTCATTCATCATATGCACAATTGACATTTCAACAATCCCCACACGAATGATTGTTGGAAGATTCTGAGTGCCTGCTTTGGGTGTGCATATAAGAACCACAAGGTTGCCAATTGTTCTAATAATGCTAATAGGGATCATGGTAAGACAAATCAAGATGGTCAAGGGAAACAAAGAGCTCCCCAAGGTGTTGCCCCAAGAAACAAAAGGTTATATGCACTTCATGCCGGCCAAGAGATTTAGGAGGCTCTAGATGTTGTGTCTGGTATGTTATAAATCTTTGATTTTGATGCTTATGTTTTGCTTGATCAGGGTGCAAATTTGCCTTTTGTGACTTCTCTGTTGGCATTTAAGCTTGGTTTGAGTACCAATACATTGAAGGATCCTTTCTCAATTTATACTCCCATGGGTGAATCTGTTGTCTCATGTAGGGTCTATCGTGGTTTTCCTTTTTTTGTGTTGCATGAACACTCCCCGTGTGATCTTGTGGAACTGGAGATGTTCAATTTTGGACGCAATTCTTGGGATATATTGGTTGCATGCATCATAAGTCTTTATAGATTGTAGAACCCGAAAGGTCATGTTCCATCCTCCTGGTGAGCCCGTCCTTGAATAGAAGGTTAGTGACTCCGCTATTAAGGATCGATTCATTTCCTATCTCAAGGCCCCAAAGATGATCTTCAAGGGGTGCATTTATCATATCGTGAGGGTCAAGGATATGAAGACCGAATCACCTACTCTTAAGTTGATTCCGGTGGTGAATGAGTTTTAAGATGTATTTCCCGTAGACTTGCCTGATATTCCTCCCGAAAGTGAAGTAGACTTTGGCATAGATCTTCTTCTGGATACTCAGCCTATCTGTATTCCTCCCTATTGTATGGCACTACCTGAGTTGAGAGAGTTGAAAGACTAGTTGGAGAAGGGCTTTGTTAGACCAAGTGTTTTCCCATTGGGTGCACCGGTGTTATTTGTAAGGAATAAAGATGGATCTCTTCAGATGTGTATCGATTATAGGCCATTGAATAAGGTGACCATTAAAGATAAGTACCCGATGCCTAGGATCGAAGACTTGTTCGGCCAACTTCAAGGGGCTACCCGTTTCTCAAAGATTGATCTCCATTCTGGGTATCATTAACTAAAGGTTCGAGACTGTGATATTCCCAAAATGGCCTTTTGAACAAGATATGGGCAATTTGAGTTTGTGGTGATGTCGTTTGGCTTAAATAATGCTCCTTCCGTGTTCATGGATCTCATGAATTGGGTGTTCAAGCCATTTCTTGACAGTTTTTATGTTGTCTTCATTGATGATATCCTCATTTACTCTTGTAATGAGTGGGAGTATATGGATCATTCCAGGTTGGTTCTTACAGACCTTGAGTGAGAAGGAGTCGTATGCCAATTATAGCAAATATGAATTTTTGTTGGGTGAAATAGCCTTTCTTAGTCATGTGGTGTCCGACGATGGTATTAAGTTTGATCCAAAGAAGACCGACGTCATTAAGAAATGGCCTAGAACGTTTACTCCTTTGGACGTTCCATGTTTTCTGAGGTTGGCCGGTTATTATAAGAAATTCGTTGAAGGATTCTCATCTATTGCGTGTCCATTGACTAAATTGACCCACAAGAAAGTTAAGTTTTTGTGGTCCGAGGAGTGTGAAAAGAGATTTCAAACCTTAAAGGATCAGCTTACATCGCCTCTTATCTTAACTCTGCCTAATGGCCTAGAAGGATTTGTAATGTACTGTGATGCCTCACGGATCGGGTTAGGTTGTTTACTTATGCAACATGGTAAGGTGATAGAATATGCATCAGGGAAATTGAAGGTGCATGAGTGTAATTACATGTCACATGATCTTGAGTTAGTGGCGGTGGTTTTTGCCTTGAATATTTGGGGACACTACTTGTATGTTGTTCACGTTGATGTATTCACCGATCACAAGATTTTACAATACGTATTCACCCAAAGGGATTGCAACTTGAGGCAAAGAAGGTGGTTTGAGCTCCTAAAGGACTATGACATGAGTGTCCAATATCATCCTGGCAAGGCCAAAATGGTAACTGACTCTCTGAGTAGGCTATCTATGGGTAATGTGGCTCATGTTGGAGAGGAAAGGAGGGAGTTGGTGAAGGATGTTCACCGATTGGCTAGGTTGCGTGTTAGGTTGGCCGACTCTAATGATGGCAGTGTCCATGTCCGAAATGGGGCTGAATCTTCTGTGGTGGTTGATGTGAAAGTTAAGCAAGATTTAGATCCATCATTTGTTAAATTGAAGAAACTGGTTGCAGAAAAAGAGATTGAGTTGTTCTCCTAAGGGGGAGATGGTGTATTTTGGTACCAAGACCGATTATGTGTTTTGGATGTTGATGGCCTTCAAAGGGTGATCATGAGCGAAGCCCACAACTCACATTACTCTGTCCATCCGGGATCTACTAAGACTTTTTGTGATTTGAAGGAGGATTATTGTTACTAAGGTTAACTTGGGCACCTCTTTTCATCTTCAAACTAATGGGCAAGCCGAGAGGACAATTAAAACCTTGGAGGATACATTCAGGGCGTAAGTGTCGGAGTTCAAAGGTAATTGGGATGACCACCTTCCACTCATTGAGTTTGCCTATAATAATAGCTTACATGCTAGCAATTATATGGCACCGTTTGAGGCCTTGTATGGTAGGAGGTGTAGGTCACCAGTGGGGTGGTTTGACTTGCGGAAATGGCATTAATAGGCCCGAATTTAGTATTGGAGGTTATGGAGAAGGTGAAATTGATTAGTGAAAGATTTAAAACGGCCCAAATGCACCAAAACTCCTATTTGGATGTTAGGAGAAGGGATTATGAATTTTATGTTGGTGATTAGGTGTACGTGAAGGTTTCGCCTATGAAGGGTGTGATGCAGTTTTGCAAGAAGGGCAAGCTAATCCTCGGTGTGTTGGCCCTTATGAGATAGTTGAGTGGATTAGAGGCATGACTTATAGGTTGGAGTTGCCTCTGGACTTGAGTTTCATGCACCCAGGTTTCCATGTATCTATGTTGAGGAAGTTAGTTGGTGATCCTAGCACTATTGTGCCTTCGGAGGGTGTTGAGGTTGAGGAGAACTTACCGTATGGGGATGCCCCAGTGGATATTTTTGATAGGCAAGTGAAGTGGCTCCATAACAAGGATATAGCTTTGGTGAAGGTGCTTTGGAGAAATCAACACGTGGAGAGTGCCACATGGGAGGCGTAGTTGGATATGATGAAGCGATACCCATACCTTTTCCAATCTACTCAAGCCTAAGGTATTAGGTTCTTCCTCTTCTAAGTGGTCCTAATTCTTCCATTCCTGAGTCTCATGACATGACATGCATACATGAGCATTGAAAATATTTTTATGAGGTTTTGAATGTTTTTATATGCTTTGGCATGAGTTTTAATGACTTTGTAATTTTCAAGGGCTGAGTTGTGTATCGCATCATATGGTTGGATTTTTCATGTTCTAAGTCAAGTCTTTCAAGCCTTGTTCTTGCACATTTGGGGACGAATGTTCCCAAGGGGGAGATGATATAAGGAGCTAGATTGTTTTTGAACGACTTTATCGGAATTTATCATGTCACACCGTGAGAAACATTGACCAAGTATCGCTTCATGGGAGGCCCACACGACTCATGTGTCCGTGTGGCCTACAGTTAAGTATGACTTGGCGAAGATTTCAATTACGGGGACTTGGATGGGTGTTTCGAGCAAAGTATGGGCACACGGCCACCCACTCGATTTTTGTTATGTGTCACGACCTATGTGGCCCCTCGTGTGACTCTCTAAGTGAAAATTTTCTAAGTGAAAAATCACCGTCTCGTAACTTTGCATGCAAGAATTTTTCTAAGTATCATTTCACGACCACCGACATGACTCGTGTAGTGTCACGTAGGCCGTGTGGTCGTCCGTGTGACGTGCATTTGGATTAAGTGTTGAAGATATCAAAAATTTGTCCGAGTGTCATCTCACGGACACTGTTCACGACCAGTAAAGTGCTTCAGGGGCCGTGTCAGTGCCATTGAATCCATGACGACTCAATTTTCATCAATCTCATCAATGGCTTTTATGTAATTATGATTTATTTTAAAAGTGTTTTATGGCTTTTTAATTCACCTTAAGCACCTAAATTAGCTGATATTATTTTATTCTAGTCCATTCTCATTAGAGACACTCTTACACTAAAATCAATTCCCAAAATCCTGTCTAAGTCCTTCTCTTAAGACTAAAGCTAGGACTCAATTGGGATTTCAACTTCAAGCTAAATTCTTCTCAAATTCACCTTCCTAATCAAGGTATGTGAGATTTATTTTGGGTCCCTTTCAACCAAGATGACCCAAACTCTTATCAATTGATTTTCATGAAATTAAACTTACTTTAAATGTGGGTCTTTGTTATTTTATTTTATTAAATTCATTTGATGTATGGGTTGTACTTTATCATTATTTTAATTTACCTAATATCATGATTTATATTTTGGTTATGAAGTTATGGATGCGCATTTCCACTTTAAAGCTTTTCTCACATCATTCATTGAATTTGCATTCCTGAACATATGTTTTTATAGAAATTATGAAGTGGGTTAAGCCCATGTTTTATGATATGATTTTTATAAGATTATGGGTTATAACAAGAATGTAATCACATATATGTCTATGGTTATGATCTTGGAACATCTTGGGTGGTTGCACCATCTTGTATATATAAATGAGTTATTCCTACGTATGAGTATTATGATTATAAATTATGGTTTGGCATTTGCGACTAAATATGCATTGTACTGATTTTAAATGACTATTGTCTCTTGGAAAACATGTGTATATATACGTATATGTATTCTTGTGGGATGTCGACTTAGCACCGGTGTATTGAGGGTTCTCTCTCTTTCCTTGAACTATGTGCTTGACATAGGTTATGAAAATACTATCCGAAATGGGGATGCCCGTAAGGAAGGTTGCTTCATATGAAATGGGGAAGCTCGTAAGGTGAAGTATGGTTTACCTTTGGCAAGTAGACCACCTCTTTACTAGTGAGGGGTTTTCATCAGGATTCTAGGTAATATCTCGCTTGGTCTTACTCATGTTGAAAGAGATCACATCCCCACTATATATATGAGCACTATTGCACTTCATGCATCATGAATTTCATGGCATATTGTATACTAATCTCCTTGAGTATATGTTCCTTTCTATATTATGTGCCCTTGTAATATACCATTGAAATGCATATGATAAGTCAAATGAATTGCTTGCCCGCATACTTAGTACATTCAAATGTACTAATGTAGCCTCTATCTGTACACGATTTTACCATGTAGGGAACGAGAGTTATGTTGATCCACCGCTCAACGGGTAGCCCGGATTCGGAGTGTTGATATTGTGGTGAGTCCTATCTTCCAAGGACAAACCATCTTCCTTCTACCAATGTTGTTGTCTGTTTATCTTCTTAATTAAGGGTGCGCACGGGACATGCCCAGGCCCTCGTCCCCTCGTACGACTAGAGGCATTCTTAGACATATTATAGACTCTCGTAGATTCTATATGTTATGTGTTGTATTTGGATCTTATCTCTTCGGTTATCTATCAAATTGGTTATGTATATTGTGATATGTATGTATGTTTGATGTTGAAATGTGGAAGATCCTAAGCCCAATATTGACCCCATAGAGTGAATCATACTTACCCGCCCCTTGTTTCTTATGTGCTTTGTACTATGGGAATCCACGTAAACCCCTTTCCCTTTGATATCCCCATAGTGTGAGTCCTACTTTCCCATCCCATAGAACTATGTGTTTACTATTTTAATGCACTTCCGAACTGATGATGTGGATTTTGATACTTTGAGTCTTGTTTGGGGACTCTCGGATTTCCATTCGCCGTGTCACTCCTAGGCCCTAGGCTCAAGTCCTGACATGACTCTACTCAAAGCATCAGCCACAATATTAGCCTTGCTGGGGTGAAACATGTCACTTACTTTCTAATCCTTGAATTTTTCTAACCGCCTACATTGCCTTTGGTTCATATCTCTTTGGTTAATTACATGTTGCAAACTTTTGTGGTTGGTGAATATATAAACATGTACCACATAGCGATAATGTCACAAAATTTTCAATGCAAACATGATGGCAAACAACTTAAGATCATGGGTCGTATAATTCCTTTCATGTACTTTTAATTACCTTGAAGCATAGGAAATGAATTTTACATGATGCAACAAAACACAACCCAAGCATATATGTGAGACATCACATCATACAAGAAAACGATCCGGACTATCGGGCAATGTAAAAATAGGAGCAAAAATAAGACAATCCTTAAACAATTGGAAATTCTTTCACAATCATTAGACCATTGAAACGGTGCCTTCTTTTGGGTCCACTTAGTCAAAGGAGATGCAATGTATGAAAACCCCTCAACAAATCTCCGATTATATCGAGCAATACCCAAAAAACTCCTAATATCGGATGGAGGCAAAGGTCTAGGATAATTCATCACTACCTCTATCTTGTTCGCGTCTACTCTAATATCACCACCAGAAATAATATGGCAAAGAAAGCCACCTCCCTTAGCCAAAAACTCACACTTTCTTAACATGGCAAAGAGTTTTTCTATCTCTTAATGTTCGCAACACATCCCTCAAATGATCTTCATTATCATTTACATCCTATGAATAAACACATATGACATCTATGAACACTACCAAAAACATATCCAAATGCGATTTGAAGATCTTATTTATACAATCCATGAAATAGGCGAGGGAATTTGTTAGTCCAAAATATATAACCAAGCATTCAAAATGAACATATTAGTTCTAAATGTTTCTTTTCAATGCCATCCTCCTTTACACTAAATTGGTGATATCCGGACTAGAGATCTATCTTAGAAAAGTAGCTTGCATATTGTAGTTGATCAAATAGGTCATGGAAGCTTGGAAGTGGATACTTGGTTTTGATTGTTACCTTATTCAATTGCTGATAATTCACACTCATCCAAACTGAACCATCCTTCTTTATTACAAACAACATAGGAGCACCCTATAGTGACACACCAGGCTTTATAAATCCTTTATCAAGCATGTCTTTTAGTTGTTCCTTTAATTCTTTTAACTATGTTAGGGCCATTCGATATAGTGGTATAGAAATAGGTTAGGTGTCGGGAAATAGATCAATACAAAAATCAATCTCCCTTACAGGAGGAATTTCAAGAAAATCACGGAGAAAGACATTAGGAAACGGATTTACAATAGGAATCGAATAAAGAATAAGAACATGAGACCCAACATCCATGACTAGAACAACAAGATATAGGCAACCTTTAGAAATCATTCTTATAGCTTCTATATAAGAGACAAACTTTCCTTTGACTACCAAATTGGTTCCCTTCCATTAAAGGATAAGCTCATTAGGAACTTAGAATGTGGCTTTTTAGGTTTTATGATCAATAGAAGCATAGGATGCATGGAAGCAATCTATGCCAAGAATAACACCAAAATTGGTCATATCATGCTCAAACAAATCACATGGGAAGAATTTATGCAAGATAAACATGAGACAGTTTCTATACACTTTCTTCACTAGAATTGACTCACCAATAAGAGTATAGGCTGAATAAGGCTTTAATAAGACTTCCAGAGACACATTAAATTTATTGAAAGGCAAGGTGTAACAAAAGACATATTAGCATCGAGGTCAAGTAAAGACTACACATCATGATCAAAGACTCTTAACAGAAAAGTAACAACATTGGGGGATTTCTCAACCTCTTGCTTAGCATGCAAAGCATAGAACTAATTACTATGTGGACCACCACCATGAACTCGGACACCTTTTTTTCACTTTCCCTCTTTGATCTACTTGAATTTATGGACACCCTTTTTTACCTTTATTAGAAATATTAGGACACTCGACAATCTTATGTTCCATATTTCCCCAACCAAATCAGCCATTAGTTCCTCTCAAACATTCTCCAAAAAGATTCTTTCTATACCTGTGAGAAATAGCACTACCCTTCACCACCTCACCTTGAGCCTTAGGATTTTCCCTTTTTTCTTTCTCAAACCTTTTAGAAGCACCTTGTAACAACCTATGCTAGGGGCCTAGTTGTTACATGAGGAATGCCTTACCCGAAGCCACCTCACCCAACCTATTTCTAGCATCTTAAGCATTCCTAGGCATTATGTAAAACTTGTGTAAAAGAAAATAGAGAAAAAGGGTCTAAGGGTCAATTTTTCCAATGAAACAACATTAATAATATAGTGGGAATACTACAATCAACAAATTTGTCCAGATGCATACCATTTACATAATAAACGGATGGGATTAGTATCGGTCGATCTTCATCAAATAGAAAGAAATCCATAATAAGGGAACATAGAAAGTAAAAGCCTCAAAAAGGCTACAGATACATTATCTTAAATCAAACAAAGATACAAGATAGATGAAAAAGTGGAGGAGTCATGAAGTAAGGGCTCACCACAATAAAGCTACTAGTCTTAGATGCTGAAAATTAACCTCTAGCCGGCGGAGGAGTGCTTGTCTCTACATTGTTAAATCATGCAAGCAAAAATATGTTTGTGTGTTTGAATGTACTATGCATGTAAAAGGCAATGCATGGATAAAATTTTAATGCAAACATTATTAAGCATTACATATAAGGATTCATAGAATAAAGGATACATAAGAAAGCTTAAACATGCACAAGGTATATGGCTCAAGATCAATATGATACAAAGCATAAGAAAGTACATAAAGTGAAGATATAGTATAAGATAATAAGCTTGTGGGAATGAACCTTAATCGACATATAACATCATGTGATTTACTATATGGAATCCAACATAACCCCCTATGTTGGCACAGGGAGACCACTGGCGAGAAGGAGCTCCATCTACCTTAGCATACATCATTATAACATAAGTAGTCTACGTGGGTCAACTAGCCTAGCCTATAAGGCCCCTATGGTGGCACATAGTTAATTTGACAAATGGTTTCTTCTAAGGTTCCCTTACTAAACCTAACCACAAGGTCACATTCGGTGCTAAGTCATCCCACGGAATCTTTAATAGTTAACTTAGAATCTTAAGTTGTGATCTTAGATTAGCTAAAACAGAGGAACTACCTAGTGGGCATTGTCCTTTCATCTTAGGGACTTTTCTTAAAGATCTTTTAGGTAAATTAACATCATACTCATACCATTGGTAAACTTAACTTTAAAATGCTTCATTGGTGCCCTAATCACAGTCATAATTCATAGAAATCATTACTTGAAAATAAGGTGGACTTAGTTTTATCATGGAACAATCATAAGTCACATAAGTCATAGGAAATTTCATTTAAAAAGAACATCGAAATCTCCCGACCTTGATCATATAAAAAATCATTGTGGAATCAACATCATACTTCAACTATGCATATATTTACTTAAGAAAATAGTTACTAAACTTCATAAGTATCATATCATAATATAAAAATTACGAAATCATCATAAGCATGTACATTAACTTGACGAACTTAAAGAAAAGGTAAAATACTTAATAGGGAATTTTATGGGTGAAAGGATACCCATAATCAACTCACATACATTGGATGAACTAGAGAGAAACAAACTTGTAGGATTGAGGAAGTATCTTAGAACTGTAGCTTGTTTTTTAGACCCCCTTTTTACCATAAAAATTTTGAGAGTAATGAATGGGAGAATGAATGAAGAAATTAGATCTTAAGTGCTGTTATGGGGTCCATTTCCTGTCCCCAAAATGGAAAGGACAAAACTGCCCGGATCGATCTATGAGTCCCCGATTACGGGTCATAAGTTAGTCCACGAACCATAAATTCTTTCATCTATGTCACATCTAAAAATCTTGAAAACTAAGTTTGTTCGACTAAAACCCATGAAGCATTAGTACATGCTGTGAAATATCTTATGGGCCATGGTTAGAATCGTAAAGTCCTTCCACACTTAACTATTTTTCTTCACTTTCATAGCCTTACCCACGTAAGGATCCTACGAACCTAACACATTCCGCGGGATGTCTCATAACTCATAAATTAATTTCCTGAAAACTCAAAATCTCCTTCATGTCAGGGGGTCCCTCTCACGAAACCATCTATGGACCATAAGATATCCTACGAGCCATCATATGGTCAGTGGCTTTCCTCATACTTGGAAACTGTTGACCTTTCATAAGTTCTACGTTTAAGGATGAAAGCTATGCGTCGTATGTCAACTTACGAGCCATAAGTTGCCCCGTAAACACGACTCCAGGTCATTTTTTAGGCCAATTTTTTTATACTTGGGGCTCCTAAACTGTGGATCATTACACATCTCTAAAAGACCCTTAGCCTTGTTGAAAACAACCACCATTGGACATACTATATGAAAATCCACCTTCATAACGAGCCATTTTGCACTTCCTTGTCCTCATCTTTTGTAGTTTCTCTTTCCAATTGTTCGGCATATGTCATGAGTCTAGAGCTATCAATTCTCTTTAATGAGCGTTGCAATCTTTCACTCCAACTTATTAAAGTTATACATACCCAATGTGAATTCATTCATGCAGGCCCTAGAGTAGGCCATTAAGGAAGTAGCATATTTGGACAATTTTGTAAACTTCCGCATAGTCTCTCACACTCATGCTACCTTGCTTCAAGTTCCTGAACTCCATCACTTTTGCTTCCCTTAGTTCTAGTGGGAAGAAATGATCAAGGAATGTGCCTTTAAAATCTCCCAACCAATAGGCCATTTTCTTGCTCACTCAATTATCCATTGAGTAAAGCAAACATGGGTGATTACCTTAAGTTTATATGCCGTCAATTTCGCTCTTTCTTCGAATGGAACTCCAATACTTTCCACCACATTTTAGACTTCATCAATGAAATATTGTGGATCCTCATCAACCTTAGAACCATAAAAATCTTGGGGATTCATCCTAGAAAAAATCTTATCCTTCAAGCCGGAGTAGGAGTCCTTGGAGAAGCAATGGCTTGAGTCAACGTAGTGATAGCGGCCCTAAACTAATTGTTAGACACTTGGTCCACTTGAGTAACTTGAGGAGCTTGAGGAAACAAGGGAACTTGGTCCTCATTAACATTATCTCCTCTCGGAAACAAAGCACGTCATGGAGCCATTTTTGACGATGTCAGAAGACAAGTGTTAGAATACAAAAGTTTTAAAGGCACGACATAGATCACAAAAGAAGCGATGTTTTCCTAAATGTCTCATTGCCTCCAATTAATGGATGTGGAGAGCTTTACACTAATGAATAACAATCTACTAGATACGGTACGTGAGACACCCTCGGACGCTTTCAAACCTTATGCTCAAATACAACTTTTTGTGAAGACTTAGACCTAGGGCTTAGTCATGATATTGTGAATATCATACTCAAAGGCATCCCATCCTAGTCTCATGTTCGTATCATAAACATTCATGAGGAACAATAAACATACATAAAAGAATAAGCAAGAGAAATGTGTAAAAATAGAAATATCATTGTTTCCCTCAAGGAAAATTACATCACTTTATAGTGTCCGAGACATGGCTCTACATCAAATGATCTTGACGAGGTTTAAAACATAACAAACTCGTTCACCCTCAATACATATATCAAAGAAAAGAAAGGAAGTCTTTAATAGGAAAGCATCATAAAAGGGTTGGTTCCTGAAGCGTGGGAACTTACTAACAATCTTCAAACCCAACTCCCAAGGCCCCCACAGATGGAATAGTCACATAGTCATCTACGCCTACATGGTTAGATCATGTAGGCAAAAAAGTATGGTAAGTATATGGAATGTAAAAAGTATGTAGGTATGGTATGAAACAAAGGACATCACGATATAATATTAGTATAAGTAATCATCACCAATAGGGTAAGGACATAATATGCATAAGCAATGCAAGTTAAAAATCCACGAGAAAAAGCATCATCAAAACCAATCATAAAAGTCCTAACATACATATGTGGAAATAAGACCACAACCGACATATAAGACCTTGCAGACTATGACATGAAATCCTGATGTTGCCTCTACACCGAGTAAAAGAGTAGTCTACCTAGCTAGAGTGGACTATACCTCACCTTACAGGATTCAACCCATTTTTGAGAGTTCTTAAACATGGATCTTACATTAATCTTCCTATATCAGTGTATGCTTTACATATGTGGATCCACTCACATAATACCATATAGACATATAATAAACATCATCTATGGTGGCATGTAATTTAATTATGAGAAAGGTAGGCTTAATATGAAGGACCTCTTAGGTAGAGCACCCCACCTCCAATCTCATTCAGTGTTATGTCATATCTCACAGAATACATAAATTATGCATATACATAGCTTTAAACAAAATTCATACTTCATCAAAATCATACTTTCATAGCTCGTAAAATAGTCCTCATAATCTTTCATTAAAACATCACATGTCATAGGAATAATCCATCTATTTTAGCTTTTTATAAAGTGTGGGTACACATCCCCACCTTAAAATCATCATAAACATTAGGGTCTTAATCACTTATTTGTCATAGAATCATTATCATCATTACAATAATATCATCATCATCATGGTTTTAAGATATACTTTTACATGAGATTATATTTATAAAAATTCATAACATTATCATACGAGATTAAGGCCAACAGAACAATATAGTAAAAGTCATAAAATTGGATTAAATTCATAAGAAAAACATGCATTTAAAATCAAATTAGGTCATTAGTAACGGAACTCATATAAATTCATCAAGCTCTAATCATGCATGCTTTAAATAACATACTTTTGTTTCAGAATCATACAAAACATGTAATTCGTCATAATTCATGCATCATTAGGTATAACAACCATGGAATATTAGTAACTCATGCATTGTGAATCATAGATTAAAAGCCTATACAAAATCATCATGAAACTTTTATAAAGAGAATTTTTCGCATTGGGCTTCATATATGAAACTAATCCATCAATGAAGATCTACACCCCTCAAGTAAGATCCTTAAGAATTTGTGTAGAAAATCCTTATAATCTGTAGCAAACCCTTGAACCCTAATTTCAATGGAGTCCTTGTTGTAGAGAGAGAAATATTTCAGAACCTTGGAGAGAACTATGACGATGAATGAATTATAATGTGTCGAAAGTAGAATTTACAGGGTTTGATCCAGTTAAATTTGTTTAGAGGTCCAAAAAACGTAGTTTAGAAGTTAAATAAATTAGAAATGCCAAAAACACCCTTCATTATGGATCAATCTATGGATCGTGCTTTGGCTTGTATAATCTGTGCAACAAAAAGTTGAGTTACTTGATTTTGCACCTCTCAAACCAAGAACAAATAGGATGACCCATCATTCCTTTAATGGGCCGTAAGTGCCTTCATAGGAACTCCCCAAACATAGAAAAATTTCCGTCCTTCAGAGGTCACTTTGACAATGCCATTAATAGGATGTAGTCCAATTTATTACCCGTCTTATTAATCATAAGTTAGCTTCCAGAAACCAAGAAGTTTCTCAACTTTTGATCCCCTTTCCATGAGACCCTTCAAAAACTTGTGGTTCGATCCACGAGCGATATATTGGCTCATGAGTCCAAACTAAAGCCAAATATCTTTATCTTTCCGTTTTTCAAACCCATTAACATATGGGGTGTTAAACATAGGCTATTGGAATTGGCACCTCATATCCATGAACATATAGTACGGTCCATTGTTCATTTTAAGGATCAGAAACTCCACTCATAAATACCAGTTACACTTGGTAACATTTTCAACCCTTCACACTAATCCATCAGCCTAGTCTATGATTCATGAATGAAAAACAAGCCATAAACTTGGCCCGTACATTACCTTAGATATTTCCAGACTTCTTTTCTTCTACACCTTCCACACTTTCTCACATGTGGAGCCTTACAATATTTCCCCCTTGGAAAACTCATCTCCAAATGTGCTAGATGCAAGCTCTAAAGAGTAACGAAGCAGTTAACAACCTAAAATACATGCAAAAATGCCACATAAAGACTTTTTAAGGAAAAGTTTCTAACTTATTCTTCAAATACCACTCATTATACTGCCTCATAACCACATGAATATGCAGGGATGTCATGAACTCTTAAATTCAAGGAAATGAAGGTTTTCAAGTAAGAAAACTTTGTACCTTAAGCTTGATTAGAATGGAAGAGATAAGGGTTTGATTTCTTCATATCCACTTCTGCTTCACATATGGCATTTTAAACGAGTTTATACATCAAAAGGGCTTTAATCGACAGAAAATCTTATTTCTCCACCATTGACTTCCTTATCCAATATTTCCATCAGGACTTCTTCATAAGTGAATTTCTATTCAACATTTAACACTTCTAATAGTACAATGGAACTTAGGTCACCAATACACTTTCTTAACATGGAAATATAGAAGATTGGATGAAAGATACTCATTTCTATAGGCAATGCAAACTCATAAGAAACTTTACCAACCCGTCTTACGATCCATAGGCCCATAGATACCTAAGCCTTAACATCCATTTTTTCCTAAAATGAACCAGACCCTTCACGGGAGACATCTTCAATAACATGCAATTATCTACTTTAATTTCAAGGTCTCTCCTCCTAGTGTCAGTGTAAGACCTTTGCAGAAATTAGGCCATCTATAATCTCTCCCTTATCAACTTTTCCTTCATCAATGCTTCCAAATCCAAATTTTGTTCTATTAAGTCCACCTCCTCCACTTCAAACCACCCAAATGGGGTTCTACATCACCTTCCATATATGTCCTCTAACGGTGCCATCTCGATTCTAGGGTGGTAACTATTGTTGTACACAAACTCAATAAGGAGAAGATGCTCATCCCAACTACCGTTGAATTCTAACACTCAAGCCCTACACATATCCTCAATAATATTAATGGTCCTTTCAACATCACCACCAGTTTGTGGGTGAAATATCGTGCTAAGCTTGACTTTATTACTAAGGCCTCTATGGAATGATCTCAAAACTAAGAAGTGATTTGTGCACCACGATCTGAGATCTTACATAGTGGGACCCCATGCAATTCAACAAACTCAGAAATTCATAATCTTGCATACTCTTTGGCAACATAGGTGGTGTTGACCAGGGAGAAATATGCCAATTTTATAAATATCAACAACGACCCAAATGGAGTCAAAGTGCCTCTTAGTCCTAGGAAACCCACACATGAAGTACATATAAATATCCTCCGACATCCTTGTGGGAATCTCGATGTCTTTGGATAAGCCACATGGCCTTTGGTTTTTACCCTTTAATATTTGGCAATTATGACATTCAGCTATGAGCTTTGAAATGCCTCTTTCATACAACTCCACCAATATGCTTCCCTCAAATACCTATACATCATCGTAGAATTGGGGTGAACATAGTAGGCCAAATTCTGAGATCCTTAAGACAAAGTCCCTCAAAAAATCAGCATTAGGAAAACACAACCTACCTTGTTTTCTAAGGATGCCATTTCCCCTTTGGAGAAAGCCTCTACGTTGCCCTCTTTTTCCAATGCCTTCAATTCTACAAAAGCGAGGTCATGGTCTTTGCCACGACCCGGATCAAGGGTCTTGAAGTGACATGGTGAATGATAACCCGAGAGTTTCGAAACAAGCCTCAAAGTATCTAGATTCACATCATTAGTTTAGAAGGACTTATAAGTGGTATACACCTAGTTTTAAGGGAAAAGAAAGTAGGACTCGTGCTATGGGGATGTCATAGGAAAAGGGATTAACATGGATCCACATACACATAGCACATAACGACGAAGGGGTGGGTAAGTATAACACACTCTATGGGGGTGATTCGGGACTTCGGATCTTTCAAATCATGGCATAAGAGCAATATCATATTACCCATAATCAATCCATAAAATGATATCCAATAGATATCCACAACCATAATCATAGTCTCCAAATACAACACTTTGCATATAAACATAAAAGAGTCTACAAGATGTCCAACAATGCCGCTATAAGATAGGACGGGGAATTTCTTGAGCCTACCCTCAAAGTAAATAACATAAATAAAACTTCATATTAGAGGAATGGCGGTTACCCTCAAAGTAAATAACATAAACAAAACTTCATAGTAGAGGAATGGTGGCTTGTTTTTGAAGATAGGACTCACAATAACAAGTATCTCAAGATCTAACCTAGTCGTTGTATGATAGATTAAGGCAATCTACGCTTCATTAAGGCAAAGGTATGTGTTAGTTTGTTTGAATGTACTAAGTATACGGGCATGCAATGCATATGACTTATCAAACCTGCATTTAATGTTGGATGGGAAGGGCACAATAGAAAGAAGTATATATCCAAAGAAGAGCAATATAATATTACTCCATGGAATACATGATGCCTGAATTGCAAAATGCTTATATAAGAGCGGATTAGACCTAAACTTACATATTAGAACAATCGAGTTATTACTTGGATTCCTGATGTTATCCCCACACCAAAAAAGAGATGGTATACTTGCCAAAGGTAAACGAAACTTCTCCTTATGGGGCTCCCATTTTAGAGAAGTGACCTTCCTTACGGGCCTCCCATTTCTGATATGGTATTCACAATTTTATCATTCCATATCAGTGTTGTAACCACACTTTAGAGGCCTCCCATTTCGGTGAGGGTTACCATATACATATACCTATACTGGCATATAGTTCAATGAAAGGGAGAGGGCCTTAGGGATAGCCTTGATGCCCCCAATCCATCTGTGCTAGTTCATCATCCCAAAAGAATACATATACGTATACATGATTTCAAAAGAGAAGAAAGTCATTTCACATTATTTCAATGCATACTTGGGCTTAAAAGCTAAATATCATTCATAATAATTCATACTTCGGGTCAAATTCAAAATCATAATCCATATCATACTTTTCATGCATAGGAATAGCCTATTCACAATTTCCAATGAGGTGTAAACTCCCAATATGCTCAAAGAGCCAATATCATGGACATTTATGTGATCACATTCTTATTATAACCGTAATCTTAGAAAAATTATATACATAAACATAACTGGGCTTAACCCACTTCATAATTTTCATAAAATCCAATGCTCACAGATGCATATGCCATAAATGATATGCGAATAGAAATGGCCAATATAGATCAAATCTCAAATCATCAATACAATATGAAAGTCAAGTAAATACACATTCAAATCACAATTTAGATTATCCACGCTCAAATAAAAATTTAAAGGGAAAATGCATATTCAAATCTTCATAATACTAATGTAATTCAACATATTAGGGCTTAAATCAAGTTAAAAACATCAATAAAACATAGCCCATACTTCAATTGAACTTGATAAAGAATAATATTCAATACCCATATTTAAAGTACGCGAACATTCATGAAAATTCATGTAAAAGACTTTAAGTCTTCTTGGTTTAAAGGGACCCAGAATCAATCCCAATACCATAGCTTATTAAGAAGATTTGAGAAGGAATTTGATGAAGAAAAGAGTCTTCCTTGATTCTCAATGTTAGTCTTCACTAGAGTCTTTGAGGGAGTTCTTAAGAGTGCATTGAACTAATTCTAAGTTCAAATGTGAATTTGGATGAGGGAATTAGAGTATAGGTCATTGATTGTTCTTAGATAGAACAAAAAGTCACAAACGACCCTTAGAAGAAACCATAATTATGAAATGCTATTAATGAAACAAGTGGAAAGAAATGTTGCTAGGGGTTTCGAGGGAAGGTATATGGACTGTATACTTCTTCCGTTATCCAACACATAGAAAAATTCTTGTTGATGATGGTTCGAGATGTTAATTAAAAACTAGGATAAATTGCACGCCGTCATCCATATGGAGGGCTTCACGACCTGTACCAAGGTATAAAGACTATATACCTCCTCCGTGAAGCTTCATTTTAAAAAAATTCTTTAACGACAAAGTTCTGAGATAGTTATCTAAAACTTCAAAAACTTTCACTCTAATGCCCATACTAAAGGCCTCACAGACAGTGAATGACTATACAATCCGTGAGAGGGTCCATGTGTGAAATGCCTTGGACAAAATCATGGTTTTAAAGGCGAAGGCTACCCATAAAGTCTAACACGTGGATGGTGAATCCTCACACAGATTATGTGGGGTCCATGTGTGGTATGCCTAGGTCTAAAACTTCCACATTAAAGCCTACTCATGCCACACAAGGCCAAAGGTCACTTGAATCCATACAGTCCATATACCCTCACATGGACCGTGAAGGCTTCCCTGAATTATCACCTAGGTCCAAAACTTTCCGAAACAAAATTTCGAAGGTCCATCAAGGTCGTACCAAGTCTGGGTCCTTACACATCTCCCCCTTGGGAACATTCATCCTCGAATGTGCTACAACATGGCTTGAGAGGCTTCACTTAGAACATGAAACATCAAAACATAAGATATAAAACATATTTCATCAGTTGAAAATCATAAAGTCATTAAAACTCATATCAAAACATCATAAAAATCATTTTTATGCACGTGTATGCATGTCATGCCATGAAACGCAGTAGTGAAAGAATTAGGAAGACTTGAATTAGAAGGATCCTAATACCTTAGGCTTGAGTATATCGGAAAAGATGGGGATATCGCTTCATCATGTCCAACTCCGCCTCCCAAGTATCATTCTCTACATGTTGATTTCTCAAAAGTACCTTAACTGAAGCCACATCCTTGTTACAAAGTTGCTTTACTTGCCTATCAAAAATCTCAACTGTAACATCCTCATATGATAAGTTATCCACAACCTCAACACCTTTCAAAGACACAATGGTACTAGGATCACTAACAAAAAACATGATCTGATGTAAGTCGACCTTTTAAAGTCTGAAAATACTTCTCACATTCATCCAACCATACAAACTTGGGTTGTTTGAGTCAACTTAGTCAATGGAGATGTAATAGATGAGAACCCTCCAAAAATCTTCTATAATAACCAGCCAACCATAGAAAATTTCGAATACCCGAAGGAGTCATTTATCTAGGATAATTCATCACGGCTTCGGTTTTCCTCGGATCAACCTTAATAGCATCACCGGACATCACATGGCCAAATAAAGCTACCTCACTCAACCAAAACTCACACTTGCTAACTTCAAAGTCTGAAGAACCAACTCAAATGATCCATATGCTCCCGCTCACTTCGGGAATAAATAAGGATATCATCGATGACGACAACCACAAAACTATCAAGGAATAGCTTGAACACCCAATTCATAAGATCCATATACACAGCCAGAGAGTTCATCAAACCAAACGACAACACTACGAATTCAAAATACCTATACCTAGTGCAAAAGGGCTTCTTGGGAATATCACACTCCCTAACCTTCAATTGATGATAATCGGAACGGATGTCAATCTTTGTTAAATAGGTTTCCCCTTGAAGTTTATAAAATAAGTCATCGATCCTTGGCAATGGGTACTTATTCTGGATTGTCACCTTTTTCAATTGCCTATAATCAATGCTCATCCGAAGAGATCTATTTTTCTTTCTTATAAATAACACTAGAGCACCTTATGGTAATATACTTCGCCTAATGAAACTTTTCTCCAACAATCTTTGAACTGATATTTCTACTACTTTAACACAGCTAGTGCCATACGATAAGGAGGTACAGAGATAAGTTGAATATCAGGGAGAAGATTTATGCAAAAGTCTACTTCCCTTTCAGGAGGAATACCAAGAAAGTCATCGGGAAACACATCCAAAAACTCATTCACCACTAGAACTAATTCAAGAATAAGTGTTTCAGACTCCACATCCTTAACCCTCACAATATGGTAAATTCACCCCATAGAAATCAACTTTCGGGCTTTAAGTTAGGAAATAAATTTACCTTACCAACAAAGTCACTTCCCTCTCATTCAAGAACGGGCTCATCTAGAAATCAAAACTTGACTTTCTGGGTTCTACAATCTAAAAAGCCATAAAAATCATGCAACCAATACATATTGAGAATCATATCAAAATCTAGCATCTCAAGTTCCACAAGATCACATAGGAAGACTTTATGAAACATAGAAACAGGACAACCTCAATAAACTCTATGTGCACTTATGAATTCACCCATGAGAGTATAGACTAAAAAAGGCTCCCTAAAGATTTAAAGATACAAACCAAATATAACAACCAACAGAGGAGTCACAAAAGATAAATTGGCTCCCGAACCAAGCAAAATATAAGCATAAAAACCAATGACTTTTAAAATATAAGTCATAACATCTATAGCAATCTCAACCTCCTAAAGAGCATACGAAGCATAGAACCTATTGTTTCTTGGGTAATCACCTTGTGGAACTCTTTGTTGGCCTTGAGCACCTTGATCCACTTGACCCTAACCAATCTGAAATTCGGAGGTTCTTATCGCCACACCCATAGCATGCATCTATATTTTTCCAGCAAGTACTCGAGTGATTCTTCCCACAAGTAGCATAGGGGGGAGGCATTGGCCAACCACAAACCTATGCTTTAGGTGGAGGCACCCTAGCATAAGAAATCCAAAAATTAGAACCTTGGCCCTATTGGAAGTAACCATAACCACCACCCTTAGAGTTGGAGAATCCACAATTATAACGGGCTCTTTTAGAATCATGCACCATCTTTTCCTTAAGTTTTTCTTCCTCAATATGCTCAGCATATGTCATGAGCTTGTAAATGTCCATATCCCAAATAAGAATAGTTGTATGACATTCATTCACAACCAAATTGAAGATCCCAAAAATAAACTTGTGCATTCCTACACAGGGGAAAACCACAAGCATAGGAGCATACTTGAAGAACATTGTGATCTTGAGGGAATAGTCCCTCACACTCATACCACCCTTTTTGAGGTTCATGAATTCTTTCATCGTAGCTTCCCTAAGTTCAACAGGAAAGAAATGATCCTGAAAGATAAACTTTAACTCTTCCCAATTACCAGCATAACCATAAGCCCTTTCTATTAACCATTGAGTGTACTACACTTGAGCCACTTCAACTTATAAGCTGCCAACTCAGCTTTCTTCTTAGAAGAGACCCCCATAACAGTCAACACCTTAGTGAGCTCATCGATTAACTCTTGGGCATCCTCATAAGCCTTTGACCAAAGAACTCTGAAGGAGTCATCTAGGTGAAATCTCTCACCTTAGAAGCCAAAATGGGATCACACGGTTTAGCATTAGTTTGCCTAGTCTAATAAGTCACAACTTGTACAAGAATAGAAAAGGTCTTACGAAATTCACCATTAGAGATAGTCTTCTCAAAAGGCCCTTGAGGAATATGGTCCTCATAAGCGGGCTGGTCTTTATATGGGAGCTCTTCGTGGAGGCATCTTCTGTAATGTAGCAAGGACACTATTAGGATAAGGAAACCCTAATATAGTGTCCAAACCATGTTATAAGACAAAAAGAACTGAGATAATTCCTAGAGCACCATCATAGACTCCCACTCTTACGCATGGTACACTCCATACCCATGAATAGGACTTTACTCGACATGGCATGTTAGACTTTGAAGATTATTTACAAATCTATTGCTCTGAGACCAAGCCTGTCATGCCCCGTACCTAGAGTTTAGGAATTACCTGGCAAATGAGAACCTAAGATTTCCCAAGAAAGACTAAAAGTATCCATATTCAACTCATCGGTTCGGAAGCACTCACAAGTGGTTAACACATAGTTCTAAGGTATGGGGAAGTAGGAAACATGCTACAGGGAGGTCATAGGGAAAGGAATTATCAGGGATCCACATTAGACATAGCACATAAATGCCAAGGGGCAGGTAAGTATGACTCACTCAATGGTGGAAATTAAGGACTTAGGATCTTTCACATCATGATATAAGAGCTTGTCATATTACTCATAATTAATCAATAAAAGGATATCCAATAGATATCCACAATCATAATCATAGTCTCCAAATACAAAACTTAGCATATAAATGTGAAAAATTCTACAAGATGTCCAAAAAATGCTTATAATCATAAGATAAGATGGGGGCCAGGACATGTCCCTGGGTCACCCTCAAAGTAAATAACATAAAAAAGACATCATAGTTAGAGGAATGGTGGTTTGTCCTTGGATGATAGGATTCACCATAACAAGTATCTCAAGATCAAATCTAGCCAACATACGGTGGGTGAAGGCAATCTCTGATCCCTGCATTGTTAGATTATGTAGGCAAAAATATGCGTTAGTATATTTCAATGTACTAAGTATGCGGGCATGCAATGCATATGGCTTTTTGAATCAACATTCAATTTTAGGTAGCAAGGGCACATAATATATAAAGAAGTATATATATCGAAAGAAGTGTAATATAACTGCCATGAAAATCCTTGATGCCTGAAATGCATAATGCTTATATAAAAGGGGATGAGACCTCAACTGACATATAAGAAAAAGCGAGCTATTATTTGGAATCCTGATGTTATCCCCACACCGGAAACTAGGTGTTTTACATGACAAAGGTAAACCACACTTCTCCTTATGGGCCTTCATATTAGAGAAGTAACGTTCCTTAAGGGCCTTCCATTTCAGATAGGATTTTCACAATTTTATCATATCATATAAATGTTGTTACCGCACCTTATGGGCCTCCTATTTTTGTAAGGGTACTATATACATATACCTATAGTAGCACATATTTCAAGGAAAATGAGAGGACCCTTGGGGATACCCTTGAAGCCCCAATCCATTAGTGCTAATCCATCATCCCATAGGAATACATATACATACACATGCTTTAAAAAGATATGCAAGTCATTTAAAATCATTTCAATGCATACTTGGGATTAAAAGCCAAACATAATTTATAATAATTCATACTTGGGCTTAAATTCCAAATCATAACCCATATAATACTTTTCATCCATAGAAATAGCTCATTCACAATTTCCAATGAGGTGTAAACACCCAATATACTAAGGAGCAAATATCGTAGACATTATGTGATCACATTCACGTCATAACAATTAACCTTATAAAAATCATATACTTAAAAATAATTGGGCTTACCACACTTTATAATTTTCATAAAACCCAATGCTCATGAATGCATATGCCATGAATGATATGTGTATAGCAATGGACAATATAGATTTAATCTTAAATCATCAATACAATATACAATTCAATTAAATCCACATTTAAATTACAATTTAAATTACCCAATATCAAGTCAAACTTTAAAGGGACAAATTCAAATCTTCGTAATACTAATGGAATTCAAGATATTATGGCTTAAATGAAGTTAAAATCATCAATGAAGCATAGCTCATACTTCAATTGAATTTAATAAAAGATAATATTCAAAACCCATATTTAAAGTAAGCTAAAATTCATGAAACTCAAGTAAAAGAGTTTGGCTCTTCTTGGTTGAAAGGGACCAAGAATCAATTAAATATACCTTACCAAGTTGAGAAGACTCAAGAAGAAATTCGATGAAGAAAGAAGTCTTCCTTCGATTCCCAAGCTTATTTTTCACACGAGTCTTTGAATGATTGAAAAAAGGTATAGGTCATTTAAATGTTTTCAGATAGCATAGAAAGTCACAAAAGACCCATAGGAGAATCCATAATTATTAAAACACTATTAATCAAACGAGTAGAAAAAAATATTGGCAGGGGTCTCAATGGAGAGTATACGGTCCATATAAGGGTATACAGACCGTATACTTCTTCCGTGATGTAACACTTTGAAAAAGTTTTGTTGGCGAAGGTCCGAGACGGTAATTTCAAACATAGAAAAATCGCATGACATCATTCATAGGGAGAGCTTCACGCCCCATACCAAGGTATACAGACCGTGCACCTTCTTTATGAAGCTTTACATAGAAAAGTTTTTCAACGACAAAGTTACGAGGTAGTGATCTGACACTTAGAAAATTTTTACTCCAACTCCCATAAGGAAGGCCTCACGGACCGTGAAGAACTATACGGTCCGTGAGAGGGTAAATATGTGAAATGCATTTGCCAAATTGTGGGTTTTCAAGGCCAAGGTTACCCATACGGTCTACCACAAAGACCGTTTGGGGTTCATGTATGGTATGACTTTGTCTCAAACTTCAACACTAAATCCAACAGGCCCCACACAAAGCCAAGGGTCGGCTCAAGCAGCATCCACATGGTCTATATACATTGAAACGGATTGTGAAGGCATCCCTGAAGCATCACCTTTGTTCAAATCTTTCTACGACCTATTTCCATGCTCCATTAAGGTTGTACCATGTTAGGGTCCTTAGAGTCTTACTTAGATTGTACTTCTTCAACAAAGGATGACCCAAAACCATCTATGTTTCTCATACCTCCATCATCGGCCTCATCCATTGTAACTCCTAGCTTAGCAAATCAATGAAGATCCATCGCTAACTACTTATCTTCCTTATCAATGTAAGCCACCCTATCCATGGATACCCTACTAGGCATCAACCATAATTTTAGTTTTGTCGGGGTGGTAATGCAAACTCGTGTCATAGTTTTGAGGTGTTCTAACTACCTTTTTGGTTTCAACTTGACATCTCTTTAGTTGAACACATATTAAAGACTCTTGTGGTTGGTGAAGACATCCAGTTGAATCCCACACAAATGATGGTGTCATATCTTCAACAGAAATACCATGGCTTCTAGCTAAAGGTAATGAGTAGGATAATTACGCTTATGCACTTTTAGTTTCCTAGAATAATAGGAGATGACCTCGCCACCGGTGAAAACTCAAGACTAGGACCTAGTCATAACATGGCAAATGAGATCCCCGAAGGAACCCTGAACTAGCCTACTTAGCAAATTATATGCATAAAAGGTAAACAGTAGAGGAAATAATAACAAATATGGGAAAGGAAAGAGGAATAACATAAGAGTTATACAAAGCATGAAAGAAATACAAGTCTTAAGTTAACAAGACATATTAGACGATGCCTTTTGGCCATGACATAGATGGGGGCTCAGATAGGTCCTAGCTCACCCTTAACATATATGTGAAGCTGACTCTAGTATAAAATCATAAAATGAGATAAAGAAGTACTAGGCCTTTTTCCCGAAGCATAAAGACTCAACAATTTTAAATCGTCTAAATGATTGGGTATAGCGATGGGAATGGACAATAAGATAACTTGCACCTGCATTACAATATAATGCAGGCATAGAGTATGCATTAGTACATTTGGATATACTATGTATGGGGGGAGTCAATGTAAAATAGGCATGATAAAAATCTACCTTTAAATGTTAGATGACAAGGGAATATGTGTGTGCACACCCCCCCCCCCCACATACAAATATATATATATAATATATATATATATATATATATATATAAATATATATATATATATATATGAGAAGTATATAGAATAGAATATCATATCAAGATCCCTTAAATAATGATGCATGAATGTCATAATACATTAAAATAAGTGGACGTTCGAGCATAACTGACAACATAACCCTATATAGTGGTTGGTAGTATTTCCACATCATAACCCAATGTAGTGGGTGGTGGTACATCCTCAACATAACTCCAAAGAGTGGGTGGTGGTATATCCTCAACATAACCCCACTATTTGGTCATTGTACATCCTACGATAGCACGTCATTAAGGGGAAATGGAATCAACCAAGGCCCTCTCGATGCTACGTCTTTATCCCATGGAATACATAGTATGAACATAGCCATGGATGTAGGAATTTAATCATAAATAAAGGAAAAAGTTATCATCGTGCATAATTTGTCCTAAAGGCCCAATAATAGTTCAAAACATTCTTGCATGCATTGGTATACTCATTCATAACTTATACATGATGGTGTAAACATGCCTATAAGATCTTAAAGCCATATCATAGTCATCATAATTATAATAATAATTTCATAATCATACTTGCCTTGAAATCATGTTCATAATCAGTATTGGTAACCCAATCCATATCAAAACCTCATCAAAAGCCTTGTTCATGCATTCTCATGACACGAGAAATGAGAGTAAAGCATGGGTAAATGAAATTCATATTTAAATCATGACAATAAGATGGAAACATGCATAATCCATAAATAAATAAACATTTGAATTGTGTTTGAATTTACCCATGCATGCAATCATAGTTTGAACGGACATAAAAGTTCATAATTAATGGAAACCACGTAACTATTGAGCTAAGACATAATTCATACTTAAATAATCATTTAATAATGATTTACGTCATAATTCCATCAATTTGAAGTTAAAACATGGAAATCATACTTAGATCATTTTTTAAAATTAATGAATGAGTTGAGAGATATTTTGAGCTCCATGGTTGGATTGAAACCAAAGATGAATCCACATATATGTTGCTTAGGAAGATGAGTTTGAGAAGAAATCAACTAAGTCTTGAAACCTAATTGAATCACAAGCTTGAATCTTGAGTGAGGACTTAGAGAGTGTTTTTGATAGATTAGATTCTAGAGTCTAAGTGTTAGGCTTAGATGAAGTGTTAGGAAATACATAAAGGTTCATTTACGTGGATTTCGGAGTCACGGGAGGTCTAAAATACACATAAAGTGGGGGAAATACCAAAAAGTTCTCAATGAAGAAAATCTTAAAAGATGATCTTGGTTGCATCACGGATGGGTTCGCTGGCCATGAACCTTTTCATGGTCCGTGAAACCCCTCCTGTTAAAGTGTCCTTTCACTGATAGGTCTTACCAAAACAGGCATAACATTTTGCAAACACAAAATTAGGTGAAATTGGATGCATTGGAAATATAACTCAAAGACCTTTAACATGGTAGGTCATGACCTACCTAATTAACTTTTTCAAAGGAGATATAATCATTAGAAGATGACCCTAATGCTAGTTCATGCATAAAACTTAGCCAATGGAATTCCTTTGAACTTGGCTTGGTATAAGAGGTCTCTTATTATCCTAAACCACATATAATACACTTAAAATCATAGGAATTAATCCTAATACATATGTACAAATAGATAATATCATGCCTAGGACTATATATAAGGCAACCTGGTAATTTAGCAAAGGCCAGCATCATTGCTAGTATCACAGCTAGTGAAGTGCTTCACTAGCCGTGAATGTGTCAATGAAGGAGTACACTAGCTAAAACATCATGGATACATATTTTGTTTCCTTGTCCAAGCCTTACAAAGTATAGGTCCTTACATCATCTCCTCCTTGAGCTCATTTGTTGTCAAATATAGAGCATAACATGAGTAGATTGAATTGAATATGAAATAGATCTACATGAATGCATAATGCAAATTCAATATGTGAAACCATAAAGTCATTAAATCCATTCTTAAACTTCATCTCAATAAATTTCGTGCACATGTGTGCATGCTATCACATGAATACACAGATATGAAGGAATTTAAACCATTTAAACCTGATGAACGTATAACCTTGGGCTTGAGTAGATTGGAATAGATAAGGGTTTCATTACATCATATCGGATTCATCTGTCCATGTAGCAGTTTCAAAATGTTTGTTCATTTAGAGGACTTTACTTGAGGCAATACCCTTGTTATGACGCATCTTCACTTCCCTATCATAGAGCTTAATTGAAACCTCTCAAGAAATAATGTTTCCTCAACATCAAAACAATCCAAAGGCCCAAATGTACTTGGATCGCCAACTAACTTTCCGTAAAATAGACACATGAAATACCAGATGAATAGAACTCGTATCCGAAGGCAAATCCAATCTATAAGCCACACTGCCAAATCATTCAATAAACTCATAAGGACCTACATACTGGGGACTCAACTTGCCAGTTTTACCAAAGTACATCACTAGGTTAAACCTTCATGTATATCCTATTATACACTTGGAACTCAAGGTCTCTTCTCCTAATATCTAAATAGGACTTATAATGACTTTGAGCCATTTTCAACTTCTCTCGAATAAACTTCACCTTTTCCATAGTATATAACACCAAATAAAGACCAATTAATGCCATTTTACCTATCTCAAACCAACCTACTAGAGATCTACATCTCCTCCCACACAAAGATTCAAATTGGACCATTCTCATGCTAGCATGGAACCTATTAATGTAAACAATCTCAATGAGCAATAAGTTGCCATCCTTTCTACCATTGAAATCCAACACATTATCCCTCAACATGGTTTCTATGGTGGAAATATTCCTTTCGACCATCGATATCTTGGAAAACATAATCTATCCTAACTGAAACACACCATCTACCCATTGGTAAGAAACTCTACCTTCAGTTAAAAATCAATTTCTTCTACTATGCCAATGGAAGGTCTATGTCCTACCTCGCTTGACATCAATAATAACCAAAGATTCAGCCCCATTTTTTTAATGACTTGGTTGGTCATTTTTGGCATTATCAGTGAAGATTATTGTGTTACCTTTTCGTAAGTTGCTTTGGGCCTATTTTTAACTATTTGAATCGTTGGAACATGAATCTCGATAACCGAAAGTGGAAAATATAAATTTTGCATTTTTGGGGACTTGAGTTATTGAAAAAGTGTGTTTTTTTTAGTTTTGGAGGTTGCATTAGGGATCAGTGAATTGCATTAGTTCAAGAATTTTTAAACTGGACTATAGAAAGTTGCAGAACTAATTTTGGAGTTAAAATGAGGTTTTTAGGCCTAAAGAAGTGATTTTAGTCGTTCTCAAAATAAAAGTTTAACTTTTGTCAACATTCGTGGTTCTGAATGTTGGATTAGGATTCCAAAACTTCCAGCGGTTTTGAATAGTGAAACTAACGCTAGAAGTGGTCTCCAAATAATTTTATGGGTTGTCAAGGGTAGTTTTTGTATTTTGATGCTTTAAACTAGTTTCATAGACTTGAATTCGTAAATGTGGCGAGGAGGCCTTAAAATTAGATTTGGATGATTCTTTTGAGAACGAATCATAGTTTCAAGTATGGATAGAAATTTGGTTTTTGAAATTATGAGTATGGATGAGTTTCGAGTGTCCATTTCGAGTAGGAAAATTGGACTTAGCCATTGTTTGTTGTTGATATCTAGTGCAGGCAGCCTTCTTCTCCACGCCCATGGAGAAGCCTCCGCGTTCACGGAGGTGTGGGTCTGTTGAGCTACACATTCGTAAAGTTGAGGCCTATTGGTCTCTGCGTTCGGGGGATGGGCTCCACGATCGCTGAGTAGTTTTTATACATAGATAGTTTTAAACTCGTAAAACACCATTTTTAATGAATTTTTGAAACTCTAAGATTTTTGAGACGATTTTGAAGAAAGGTTTTGAAGATTGTTATTGGGTAAGCGTTTCTAACACTAGACTAATCATTTCAATGAGTTTTATCATGATTTTGTCTTTGATTTCATATAATTGAACACCCTAAATGGGAATTATTAGACTATATTTTCCAAACATTGACAATCTGATTTCTCATTAAATTTAAGCTTGATTTTAATGGTATTTTCACCCAAGAACTCTATTCTTCGAGTAGAACTTGTTTTTAAAATTCATTTTCAGATTTTAGCCCTAATTTGGACTATTTTTGCCCCTAATCCTAAATTATGCTAATACGGGTATCAAAATGCTTCACTTGATGAGTAATAAGTATTATTGATATTGGTTTATCGAATTAGAAGCTTGATTTGAGGATTTGAGTTAATCGAAAGCTTGTCCAAGTGCATTTTGGTATCGAGGTAGGATCGGCTAACCTTTTGGGACTGGATTTTAGTTATTGAGCTTTTTCATATAATCATTATGAGATTTAGGAGGATAACTGTGTAAATGAGTTAATGATCTTGATCCTCTTGATGATGTAAGTCGAATTATGATGAAACTATGAGGACTTGAGATAGAATGTGACTAAATAAGACTTGTGAGATAAATTAGGATGCGTAAGGTCCAGTATTATTAATATACTTTTATTGTTAAGATGACATAGGTCTAGCGTCATGGCCATCCTTGCATAATTGGGATAAGTTAGGTCCAATAATATTGATACTCTTACATAGTTGGGATGAGTGAGGTTCGATATTATTGACACTCATTATATTTGATATATTCCAATGAACTAAAATTTGATAATGGTTAGAGCATTAGCTGTGACACACTATATTACTCCTTGAGTACATATGATTATTAGGAAATTCATGCATTAGTATTCCTATTGTAATTCTTTTCTATGTTCACATGCATATTCGGATTCTAATATTCATTTACATCTATTGTATGTGGCTTCTAATATCCCTTGACATGTGTCGAAGGTATAGGTCAGATACATACTTATTATACCTTGACCACAGGCAGGTGGGTAGGGATTGGCCTCATATATTTTTTTCTATGGGCAAGTTGCTAGGTTGTGGCATTTTAATATGACTTAACCACACGTAGGTGGCAAGACTATAATACCCTTGGTATTTTGATCGATGCGTTGTGCATTATATCTTACTTTTTGGCATATGGCTTCATGGATTCTTGAGGATATTTTTGTTCATTATCATGGTAAATATTTTATCTTGTGCTAAATTTTCTGAATGCAGGGATACGATTCTTCATTATTACATGCTTGTTTTGATATCTCTTACCTAGTAAGTTGAACCTAAAGGAACATTCTGGTGTACTCATCCCTGTATTTTTTCCTCCATGTAGATCGTGCGCAGAGGTTCAGGATAGGGTAGTTGATCGTTCCATCTGAATTTTACCATTACCTTCAAGATCTCAGGAGTGAGGCTCAGACTTCGAGTCTCCACATATCTATAGATCCTCTTTTATTTCTTTTTCTCTCTCGAACTATGTATCAGATATTTTGATGCAAAATTGTATCCTCTTTCGAGAAAGTTGTATTTACCCATTCAATACTGTTTTAGATGCTTTTATACTCTTGACTCATGATTTTGGGTGATTTTTTATGTTATGATTTGAGATGGTTTTCACTTTATTTTCTTTTACTATAGGTGTGATCCATTTTGGATCGTGAGAAGTCATATATCAGAGCACTAGTTTCGTTGGGATCATGAGTCAAAACCAAGGTGTCTAGTAGAGTCTCGTGGAATGGGATGTAGACGTCCACACCCATCTTCGAGAGGCTACAGGATGCTTGATAGGAAACGTTTTCACTTCTTGCTTTTTTTTGTGCAATTCTTTGTGTTACCTACTTTGCAAGAATCTAATCTACTCATTCTGTGCAGATACCGATTTGTCGATCCCATCTCTTAGTGGGAAAGCCCGAGTAAGCTGATGTGAGTCCCATTCAAAGGTCGAGGCTGAGCTCACGATAGGGCTAGGGTCCGAAGGATTTCTAAGGTGGCGGAGGTCCATGGGACTGACCTAATTCGCTTTTCCAGAGCCTACTATTATCATAGAGGGGCTTACTAACTCTATTCCACCTCCTTCGGCTCCATCCTGTATACCGTCAGTTCAAGAGATACTTATTCCATTATTTGTTAGATTAGAGAGAGCTCCTCCACCCCTAGCTATTGTTCAGATAGCGATTTCTACCACACTATTTGGTCCTTCTAGTACTCCACCTGAGTTGACTATGATTCATGTGGGTCCTTCTTCAGCTCCAATAGACCCTCTTTTGACCATTATTACTCTACTTAGGGTATCAAGACCGAGTTCGAGTACTTAGTTTCAGAGTTGGGATATTGCCCCATCTATTGCACCTCCCTTCTTTATGGTGCCAATATCTTCTATAAACACAATGATGCCTAAAGTAGAGCAGAAGTGTTTAAAGAGGTTTATGCGGCTGGCTCTGCCACGATTCAATTACACTCCTAGCGATAGAGCCTGTGATTTTCTATTAGAGTGCAAGGGTTGGTTATGTAACTTAGCTATTCATTAGGTACATTGGGTTACCTAAACTTCATACCAGTTCACCGGCCTTGCCAACGAGTTATGGAGGCTAGTTCAAGCTTGTCATCCTATTGGATCTCCGACCATGACTTACGGGCAGTTCATCAAGATATTATTCGATAGGTT
The DNA here is from genome assembly GCA_029948455.1 of Solanum rostratum. NCBI lineage: Eukaryota > Viridiplantae > Streptophyta > Magnoliopsida > Solanales > Solanaceae > Solanum > Solanum rostratum. The sequence continues at coordinate 39,607,770 of CM057045.1, forward strand.
AATACCATATAATCATCAAGACTGCTGTAGACATGAATTTGATCAACTATAGAAAGGCTCTATGTCGATTTTAGATTATGAGGCCAGTATCTATGCCTTATCCACATATGCTTTGTCTAGTAACCCTATTGAGTTTGAGAGGATTCGATGGTTTGCCAAGGGCTTGGAGGGGTATTTTAACAAGACTACAACTTCCTTACTGTTGGCTGGGGACACTTTTCATAGTATTGTGTATCATGCTCGTACATAAAGCGCATGTGGCATGCGAGGCAGGGTGAGGGGAAAAGGTTCCATCAGCATGGTCAGTTCAGTACTTTATAGTGGGATTCAGAGGTAGGGCTAGCAAGCCCAGGAGGTTCAGGTAGCTTTTCCAGCATCTAGACAGTTTTGACAAATCTAATTTTACAGAAACAGGTCATGATAATTCTTTGGTGCAGCTAGATGTGGCAATTCTTCATCACAGTCAAGTCAAGGGGGAGACCCTAAGGCTTGTTTTATTTGTGATGTGGTTGGGCACTTTTCCAACCATTGTCCACATCAAGTGCATCCTACTCGGACTTCAAGAGCTCAGGTAGCCGCTAGAGAAACCACTAAGAGCATGAGGGGTGGTGCAATAATATTTTTCATTTGATGTGGACTAGAGCTCCTAGTTACTATCCTAAGGGTATTATTTCTCATATGAATGCTTATCGATTGATGGGGAAGGGTTTTTTGGCATATATTGCTTATGTTCGGGCGGGTTCTCAGAAGTCCCAATCATTGGAGACTACTAGGGTTGCTAGAGAATTTATGGATGTATTTCTGGCTGATTTACCTGGTGTTTTTTAAGATCATGATATTGGCTAGGCACTAAGCCCATATCTATTGCTCCTTACTGAATGGCTCCAACTGAATTAAAGGAGCGATTGTAAGATCTATTGAAGAAAGGCTTTAGTCATCCTAGTGTATCTCCCTAGGGTGCCCTGATGTCACTCAACTCGGCTACTAAAAAGAAGCATGGGCGGTCGTCATCAGCATAATAACCAAACTTTAGAGGCTAGGGTCAAATCCCACAAGGTATAATGTGTCAGTCGTATGGGTTAAAGATTACATGCTATTTTGCATTTGGGAGTGTGAGAGTTGAAAATGTCCTCTAAAAAGCAATGGCCTAAATTTGAGTGTTCAGGATCTTCTTTTGCGTGAGGGTGAATGGTGAAGTGTTGGGGCAGTGATTAGCAGCTACATGAGCAATTCTTAGCAAAGCCATGTTTAGGTTACACCTTAGTCATCTTTCGAGGCTTTAAAGTCACGTATGTGGTTTCTGTTAGTTCGAGAAGGGATGAAAAGGGTAAAGATGTATGTGTTGCTACATATGGCCCTATTTACAAACTTTTATTTTGATAGATTGATGTTTGTTTTGCTTTTGGAAAAGCAAAGGCTTAAGTTGGGGGTGTTCATGAGTCCATATTTCGGACTCATTTTGGGGATAGCTTGCATAGAAACATTGCCCATAGTGTGCTATTATTCCAACTTTTAAATAATATCAATGTGCTATGATAGGAAATGGAGTTAAAAGTGCACAAATGGACAAGACCTGGTAAAATATTGGGACGTCAGAAAAAGTGCAGTAATGCGGTGAAGAGCGGTGTCGTTAGCATACTGGCGATCTGAAGAACACTCATGGAGATCACCTATCTATGTAGCGACTAAGGTTCCAGGTCAAGTAAAGAAGGAAGTCAAATTTGAGGTCACAAAGCATAATCGACCATCCACCGAAGTACAACAAAGATTACCTAATGTTGCAATACCCAAAGCCCCAAAACATCGACAAAATGCAATACGATGAATATTTTGGTGCATCACCAAATTGGATCAGCAGATCAAGGAGTCATCACCTAATTTTTACTAGAGGAAGCCTTGTAAAGAAGTAGAGGAAAGAAGTCAAGTGCACATTCGCTGCATCACCGAAGTGCTCATGATGGTGGGCCTTAACCGCCGAACGAGATTTTGCAGCTTAAAATTTCACATATTTTCATGGAGTATATAAGGAATTTTATAAAGGACATTGTACATTATCTATTCATACCATGTAAGAACAATTAGCCTATAGAAGTAGTACAAAAAGCTTTCCTCTTAGAGTATAGGAGAAATTAGGGTTTTGAAGCTTTTGGGCATCAAAATGGAGAAGAGTGGCTTATGGTAATCATCTAATTTGTGCTCAATATTGTTACCCATGACTTCTATTTCCATGTATGGACTATAATCTTTAGTTTCTAGCATGTCTGGCTAAAACCCCAATGTTAGGGGTTTGTTATTGATAAGGGTCTTAGATATATTTACTGGGTCTTTGATATCTTGACTTATTTGTGGTTGATTTGGGTGAATTTATATTTGTTCCTCTGTTTAATTTATACATTTCTAGTTTTAAAACTTGGTGTTTTACTTTAGATCTTGAATTGCTTCCTTAGCTTGAAATATTAGAATATGGAATCGATATAATGACCAGAAATCTCTTGGGGTTTCAGTTGAAATCCACATCCATGGATTCAATGGCAAAGGTATTAGGGGTTTTCTTGAGACTTCTTAGGCCAAGCGTGTCCACGGTTGTTAGCATGTTATTTATTAGCTAATTCGTATGAAACACCCATATATCATAGCTGATTTGGGTTACAAGCAACCTAACCTATTCACTCAACATCAACTCATTTAGTCAGGTATCTAGACCCATTTGGTAAATTGATTCCTATATTTGCACATCCATCTTTCCTTAGCTACTATTTAATTCTTTATTTAAAATTCACTTACCTGAACACTTATTTTTATTATTCCAACCCCCTAAATCCTACCATTACTTTATGCAACAAGTTACTTCCGCCTTGTAAAATGATTCCCTATGGGCTAGACCCCAACCTCTAAAGTTGTGTTATTTTGCTGATAATGGCTGCGCCTTCTGCCTTTGAGTTGTCCGGTTAAGCGACATCATTCACATGAAGTCATGTACTCTTGTGGCCGAAGTAGGCACTTGAGGAGGAATGACCACCTCCCGGTTGGTTTTCTTTGTCAAGGCTTATGCTTATAAAGTGAATGCGCCTCGAAACACCGCATGAAATACTCCATCATCTTGCTGAGATGGAAGGACTTGTTCTTTGGTAGTGCCTCATCGATGGGGAGCTCTTCGGGGTAGCATGATCCAAAAAGAAGAAAAAACCCATCTTTAGTTAGCGGAAAATGTATTCAATTCTAAGGAATGGCATGAATAGGAAAGAAGGGAAGACTTACCTAAACAATCTAATAGGTGATATCGCCCAAACTACACCTCCCTCTAAAGGTATAAGTAGTCATTGTCAAAATATAATACCTAACGAAGGTTTGGGTCAAACCCCCTTGTTAATATGGTCCAGAGATAAAGTAATTACAAGCAATTCAAATTAAATAGCCTACTTATTTCCTGAAAGGAAGGGATTTTCAAATGCAGTAAATAAACCTAAACTAGACGCATGTTATAACGAGTTAGTTCTTATGAAATCAATGAGAGAAGTAACTAAGTTATTGTGTTCCCCATGAATTCCTAACTCAATATAGCAAGATAATCATAATCGTTTCTAGTCTGTACCATGCAAAATTTGTAAGTTATGCTTACCTAACCTTTCGAATTAGGGAAGAGACGAATTTCACTATGTTAATTTATCCATCCCTGAATTGTTTTGTTACTAACCCTTAACTTTTGTTCCAGTACAATGACCCCTTAATTCAGTTAGGTTGATTAGACAAGAGGGATCACATCGATTCCTGTTAATTATCCTCATTCCCAATCATTATCCCCATGATCTAGCAAGTATGAATTAAGCAACTTCTAACGTTGTCCACCATTAAAAAGCATTTTATACGAAAAAATAAATTAATACACGCATGCACACTTTCCAAGAGTCATCGATTATCCTTTTTTCCCTGTTAATTCTTCATGGTTCTCACAATCCTAGTTGTGGATTTAGCTTTACATGATCAATATAGATGAGAGAATCATGTTATGGAATAGCATAATTAAACATTTACATTGATGAATTGAAGAACAAGAAATCCAAAATTCTCATCAGGAAATTACAATTTATTAATCCCAATGTAAAGTCACAAAATATGAATTCTCAAGTCTCTCTACTCCTTCCAAGATGTTTTTGTTCTCCCCTACTAAGAAAAATCTAAAAGAATTGTTTATCATAAGTAAAATACAAATAAAAAATAGAATATGATAACTAGATTCAACAACACATAAGGACTAGGTTAAATGTTTAGCTTAAATGATGACCCGTACCTAGGCTTTATACATTGATGTTTCTAAAAACACTCTTCACCTACGAGACCATCCTATGGGCCATCTTCTGACTTACGACCCATAAAGGGACTTGTCTTCTAATTCTTTTGTAACTGTTCAAAACATTGATCATCTAGGTACGACCTTATCTATGACCTGTCATCAAACTTACAACTTGTAAGTGACTCCGTCTTACAAAACTTCAGCATTCCGCATATTTTCTGATCTTTAATCTATGAACTCACACACAGGCCATGAAGCATTCTACAGCTCGTCTAATTACTCGTACTTTTCAATATATGAAAATTTATCACTTCCTAGATCTGATCCAATACTCACCCTACAGCTCGTGGAATAAACCATACCATTTATAGTGCTCTATAAATCACCAAAAACTCGAAATGTATAGATATTTGCTCCAAATCATACAAAATCCTGTAATCCTAGAAAATCAACATGAAAAGATATCAAATCTACTAACATCGCTTTGAGAACACATAAATTTCCAAGTTTTAAGCATCAAAAGTGTTGTATTTTAGCAGCACATCACCACCCTAAACGTAAAATTATTGCTTGTCCTCAAGTGACAGACTCAATCTACGTTAGTAGTATAGTGCAATATAATCCTCAATCTAATATATATATCATCTCTAGATCAATCACTAATACCCAATATAAACCATCAATGCATATCAAACAATCATCAAACAAACCAGTGAAGATCAATATGTGACAGTGCAACTATGACAAGCAAGGTAACCACAGATAAGAAACGATCATTGAAATATCCTAAAATCAATAGTGTACTCATATGTGACCTCACCAAAAGAAGTCCCATATCTCACTAATGATAGTATATTAAAATTTAATGCTTGGGACTAATAAAATCACTCACACTCACAACATATATTTGAACACATCGCACAATACCATATGCTTGACCTTATATTCATGACCATAACCCTCTTCTACATGAACTAGGATCACTATAGGACTTTCATGGCTTGTAACATAGGCTTAGGGGGCATTGGCGTGATGTTTCTGCAACATAGTGTCTAATGAGCCTCCTTCACACGACATTATTCTACACTTTTACCCTACCAACACTGATATTCTCTTCTTATTCTTCCCTTCTCCTATTTTAAACCTTTTTTGGTGGCCTATTCATGTTTTTCAGCTAATTTCTTTTTATTTTTAACATTCTTTTTCTGTTTATCTCAGAAATAGGCATCTATTCCTTTTTTATGCACCCATTTCAAATTTTCCCTTTTTATGCATCACTAGCCTTCGTCCTCTATTTAGTGTCACTTTCCCTACACTAGCCACCTTCCACTTTGGCATTTAGCCTATGTTCAGGTGCAGAATATCCAACCTTAGAACCAGGGGCACTTTTAGTTTTCACTCTCAACTTAGGCTTTTTGCCTGAGTCGAAGTACATAGTATTCATGGAAGGACTAGGGCCAAATTCAAGATTTCACATTCAAAAAGTCTTGGTTACATAAACTTTACAAAGAAAAGGGTGCATGTAAAGCTCAAACATTAGGACAAAGGATACATCAAGCATTTTGTTGGTTATTTTAGGCTAAGTGGACTAATATGAACAACAGCCGAAGAACATTTCCTAATGCCTAAAATCTTAGTCAGAGTAAGAGGGAATGTTTTGAATTAAATTATATTATAAGAAATTCACAAAGAAGCTCGCAAACACTAGGCACTGATTACACTATTATTACAGATTCTCAGTTCATGATATTGATCACAACTGAACAAACATTATCAATCACTTCACATTGTTGTAATTAAAAATACCTAAAACAAAAATTTAATGGGTATCATTTTTCAACAAAACTAAATATATGCCACAGACTTTAGTACAACTACTTTCACATCATAAAAATGCTAGTTAAACAAAAAAACATTTCCTTAGAGAAAGAACATAGGCAAGAAAACTCCTTAGACTCAAAAATTCGGATAGTTATTGGCTATGATTACTCAGACTTCACTAAGGCCTATAACTACCCACATCCTATCAAAAATGTTTTGCATTGTCCTCAATTGAAACAAATACAATAAAAGCAAAGCATAGTGGTCAAAAAGAACATACCTAGGCTTGAGCGCTAGTTTCCGGCTATGTCTAACCATCCTCAACCAGTCTGGTGCTATCCTCAATGATGGAAATATATTAGGAGGGTCAAACACCCCTCATCATCTCAAGCTCAAATGAATGTCGGGCTAAATCATCTACAATAGATCCCTGTCTCGCAACCTCGAACTGCATTATCTCCATTAACTATGCCTCTCACCTCAGAGCATCTGAATCATCATCCCCAAGACAAGGCCTCTTGCAAGGGGAGTGGACTAGTGTCTCCTTAGGAGGAAACAAGTTAACAATGGCCTCATAAGTAATGTTGGACATAAGACGCACAAGTGGTGCTGATGTAGCTATTCGTATCTCAAAATTGATCAGCTAGATCTCCTCTCAAATGGATGTAAAATGAGTAGGTTAGGCTTAACTGAGGCTCTGCTCCATTCCTCTCTATGAAGCATCAATGCGTCCTTGAATAGGTACAAGTCTTTCCTCATGTGTGGTTGTAAAGTGTGACTGTAGGCGTGTCTCAGCCTCTGAAATGGCCTAGCAAACTCAAGGCCTAATATGTTGTAGTGACTGAGTCAACTATGAGTCAAATTGAGCTTGCCATTAAGGTAGATTCTGAAATTATTCTGCAGATACGTATACAATGTCAGCGGGGGAAGGTTGTGTGGGCATGACCTCTGGTGCTGGAGTAATGTAGTAATAGGCCTTGTCGCTCTCTCAGCCTCTACCTATGGGGGACCCTCAGTCTCTGGAGCAGCAGTGGTAGAAGATAAAGCAGGCTCAATATAAAATATCTCTGCTAGAAGAATAGATGGTTGTGGTGCTCACAGAAGGGCCACATGAATCTCATCAACCTTTATCAGGCTGGTGTCCAGCGTCATCTGAACCTCGATCATGGTGTCCAGGGTGTGTAAAATCTCCACCCCCAACTCTATACATAGTCGATAGATGAAACATGGGAAGAGCATTGAGGTGGACCTCTTCAGGGCTCTCTCATGTATCTTCTCAGCTATTAACTGAGCCCAGTCAATATCATAGCAGCAATGATGCTAACAACCAACTCAACACGACCTAGAGTCAACATATAATCAGTATGAGTCCGTCGAATCTGTGAATAAACTACATCCCACCAAAACATGCCCGTGAAGCTTAGAGGTGCAAACATGATTGCCCCCGAAATAGAAATCCAGTCAGGGTCCTGGTCCAACTTTTCAATATGTTCAGCGAATCCATCTCACTAGAATAACCTTTTCTGTTGTATCTCTCATCAAAACCCAGTCCCTTGTCAACCCTGTCGGTAGACATACTAAGCTGTAGTTTGGGGGCTTGATACTAGAGACCAAATAAAAATCAATAAGTGGTGGCCTCAGATATATCAACTAGAACTCCATTAACCTTCATCTGAGTAATGCAAGGTTGTGCAAGGAATCTCTTTCGTTTTGGGGTCGACTCAAGTATGGTAGCAACATAGGATGCATAAAACTCCCGAACAAGCATTGAGGAGTACTTCCTTAATAAGGCTTCAAACCATTCTAGATGATATCGGACCATGGTATAACAGAGTGTAGGAGCATTATGAAGCCCCAATGTCAAGATCCGCGTCTCCTAGAATATAGCCATGGCCAGCGAACCTCTCTAATTATGCTGGACATCCTCTTGATATATTCTATGCATGCATCGGACACACCAGCATCTAATCAATGCATCCACTGGGGCCAGAGGTACTTCTGGTGTAGGGGCAAACTAAGACTAGGACTCATCTCAAAAATTAGAATCATCACTATCATCTGTATTTGCACGGGACAGCTTCTGAGAGTCCATCATCTATATAGAGCTATTTTGCTCGGTGTCTCCCTCTATAGACTGGGAGGAAAGATAATTGTAGCCTGAGTATGGGGCGGCTTTGCTTGTCTAGATGCCTCCCATGTATGTCATCGCTTGATGCCCTCATCTGGCTGGACACTAAGCTCCTCTATTTATTTACTAGCATCAGGATTGACCGCGGTGTCAAAAGGCTCATCTCAAATATTATTCTTCTTTGGTTTAGAAGCCATGGTACTTGAAACACATAATTAACAACACACGTCAATCCTAAGAGTATAGGGAAAAAATCAACAAGTTACAACAATAAGTGATAGAAGGACCTAGGAAGGCTCCCCTACGGACCGTAGGATAGACTATAGGTCGTAGAAGGCCTTCGTAAAAGGTAGGGGAAAGTAATTCTAGCTACTGGAAATGCACCTATAAGAACATGCATGGCTCATAGAAAGGACTAAGAGCTGTAGATTGAGTCATACGTATAATTCTAGAATTCCATATTTACCGCATAAGGAACTTATGAAACAAAGTTCTGAGCCAAAGTCTAAACTACGACCTGTAAGAGGTTTCGTCTGATGATTTCCCTGAAAACCCCAAGCTGTTGATCTTAACCTACAATGGGAAACTATAGTCTATGGACTAATCTAGGGGATGTAGAAGACCCTTGTGCTGTAAAAAGAACAGCAACATAGGTTTCCTAAAGCCACCACAATGATTCCATTAATCAACATCAAACTAGAAATCGTAGCCAATACCAATGCATACAAATCTTAACGTAACCGAAGAAACTTAATGCACCCAAATCATCCCATAACATATTTTCACTAAGTATCTCAACACCCATATGTGGAAATCAACATTCTACTCCATCACCCATCAATTAAATATACACATATTACTCTACCACCTTTTTGACAAATAATATAGCATACTATCATTCAATATATGAAATCACAAGTCTAAGACAAATTAGATTAGTGTGATTTGAATGACAAGTGACTTCCTGATTTCAAACAACGATAACAACTTATTTCATGGCCAATTATCAATTTCATCATCACGACATGTAAACCATGCACCACCTTATCAATTATTTACTAAATTAAATAAATTAAACTCAGTTGACAAGGTATTTCATGAAATCAACAATAATTCATATAAGCACATTCATGGTTCAAGTTTCATAATGTTAATCAAATTGTACCAATCACATAATACACATCATTCACAGGTGACACCAATCACTATGCAACGAACTTCATTGAATTATTCTCATCAATATCCCAAACCAATGACCAAGTCTTTTGGGAACATAATATAGCAATACAAGCATATACCGGAGTAGTGGTCAAGTGGGATGAGATATAGCAAGGAGAAACAAAGAGGATGAAACACAAGGTGTGCTTGACTTATTATTGTGTGGACGGAGCTTTGTTGGAAAATCGGCAAACAAATATGGTGGTGGTTGACGATGATTGGACTAGAGGAAGTAGAAACGAGGTGTTGGTATTTTGGGAAATTATTGGGAATGTGGGGGAAATTATGTTCCCCCTCCCCCCCTTTTATTTCATGAGTTGGGTCGGGTTAAAGTGGGGTTCAGAACCAACCCTGATTACGGGCTGTAAGAGGATCTATAGCCCATAAGCCATGATCTCATGGTTTTAGGAACCCTAGTTTTAAGACATTGGCTTTACAGATCCAGCTACATGGTGTACAACGACATATAACATGTATGTTGGGTCATAAGTGCTCCTAACACTTAGCATGTTTAGTGTCACGCCCTAAGCCCCATTAAGGCGGACTAGCACCCATTGCCGACTAGGCTCGGGAGAACCAACATATAACTATGCACCTGCTACGAACATTTAAGAGGTTTCTATACTCAATATACTGTCAAAAGAAAGTAAACTGTACTAACGAACCAAATGTAAATGCATAAGACTAGGCCGTTGGAGCCACGATGTCTATAATACACTATTTGGCCACACTTTAATTTACATTGTCTACAAGGCCTCTAGGTAAGGAACAATATCCATATGGGTCGGGACAGGCCCCGCCTCATGACCAACTATACAATACAAAATACAAGTTCTAAACATACAAGCCCCGAAGCAACCTGGAGCTTAGTAATAGCAGCTGAAAGTCTTGTACTCTTACTGGGGAGATCTAGTAGCTCCTGTACCTGCAGCATGAAATGTAGGTCCCCCGTAAGGGACGTCAGTACGAGATAATGTACAGAATATGTAAGGCAGGAAATACTATATATGAAATAAGAACTCAGATGAAATAACACACTGGTGTGCAAGGATGAAAAGACCACCTTTAGTCATAGTGTGGAATCATGCACTTTATGTCTTTTTATTACTGTATCTTTCTTTACTGTATAATCTGTGCACTATATATCATGTAAATGACCAGCTGATCAGTGGTAAATCTGTAATGGGTTTGACCCATGCTAGGCTTTCCTTTCACCCCTAAGATACCCCCCATAAATGGGATCGACCCTGGCAAGGTGATTCTTCCACCCGTCGGGTTACCACCCATTCATAAGCAACTGTAAGTTATCTTCTATTTACTTTGAGATGGTTCTTTTGGTGGTCATAACCTTTAAACTGTAGGAATATAGACATGTGACATATAAACAACCATACAAGATAATACCACAATGAAAAGAGAGATACACAACTAATGAACCGTATCGGAGATTAAACAACACATGGACTTTGTTTGGTAAACAGGAACTCATGTATATTTGGTATCCAAGTACGTATGCAGGTTTGACAATGGCTATGTATGGGTACATATGAACATGGTAAAGAGTGGAGACACAATTATTAGAGATGTAAGAATTTCTTTGTGCCTTTATGTGCTAAGGAAGAACTTAGATTTCATGCCAAGTAATAGGAAGTCAAGTTGCCTTACATACCTCGTTGTACTATGTCGTTATTACCTCGGAGTAGTATTCTTTTCCTCCAAACACTTATCTACAATATATTAGGTGATAAATTTAGTGTTCGCAGCTAATAAACACATCTTGGTAATCCAATTTCATTCAAAAATAATATCCGGGCAGCAATCTCGGAATTAGCAACCAAAGAGTATTCTTTCAACATTTCCACTCCTAATCATATTTTCTAATACACATTCCCATATACATGTCATGTCCATCTATTTTTAGTCCCATAACAGCATTACAACAACTCATACAGTACAGCATACAACAACTCTACACAACACGCAAGTAGACAATGCAACATTGCGTCCTTCCGCTATATTTCGACGTTAATCATTTCAAATCTGTTTCAACCTTAATCAAACTGTCCTCAACATATTTACACACATTTACAGTCCTAAAACAGTCCATAAACAGTCCCTAAGTAGATGGAAAACATGAGACAACAATTCCCAATATTCAGTCCACGAATTCTTACTAAAAGCGGAATTAAGATATCATTCAAGAACTTATTTTTGCGGAAGATAAAAGTGTTCCAGCAGCCTTCTTACATCATTACAGACACATGTCTTGTTAAAAACATACATATTAATTCATAATTCATCCAACCAACAAGAGAAAAGTCTCTTAATACACAAGAAAAGTTAACCACAATCTTTAGAACACATGCTATCCCAAAATTCCTGCACATTACAACCAACATACTCCTCATGTTTTTCATGGAAACATTACACCAAACCATAGGTAATTTTACTTACCTTAGCCCTCAAGGATCAGGTTCTCTTCAAGAACCCTAGAGGTGTGCCTTGGCTGCTTTAGAAAATGGAGAGAGAGCAAGAAGAAACTTAGAGAGAAATCTGAATGTTTGGCTTGAGAAAATGACTAAAAGTTGCTGATTGTTGCTCCCTTTTATAGTCCACTTTTGGCCGACTTTCTTTTGGGTTTTCAGCCTTATTTTATTAAGGTTATGGGGCAGAAGCTTGGCCCTTTCACTTGGGCCTTATTGGGCTTCAAATGGGATGGGATTCGTTGCAAACATTTCTTCCTTAAGCTCACTTAGTTTGGGCCCTAGTTGTGAATTGGGATGTGATTGTAATTTGGCCCTTTTCCTATTCATCTTGGGCTGAAAATGTTGTCCTTTTATGATGCTAAACCATTGGCCCAAATGAAATCCTTAACTCGGGGTTTATTCTTTATCGGACTTGAACAAATTCGGTGTTTGGCCTTGTCTCCATTTACCGAGCCTATTTAAGCTAAGCACGTAGGGGACTCACCTACTAGCTTCCTAAGTCCCACAAGCACCTCAATTATTTCACTTCATTTAAAGTCACACTCTCCTTAACTTGACATAAAAATTATATACACTCGGTCATCTTAAGCGTTAGACGTACATATAGCCCTTTAATCTAGAATTCACGCACTTTTTAAAAATGTGCGCGGATTTGACACCGCTATATCATGTGTCCTCTGCATTGGACTAGTACATGTAGGATGTGGGGTGTTATATCCTCCCCCCTTAGGAACATTCGTCCCCGAATGTAAGCATAATTTAATAGGTTAAATAAGTTTAAACTCTCACGTAACCAAAGTTTTGACAACATAACAAAAATTCAAATTTACATACCAACAAATCCCTCAACTCTAAATCTCGGACTCCCTCTTTAGCTTCAAATAAATAAGGGTATTTAGACCTCATTGCTTTCTCCGCCTCCCACGTTATCTCTTCTACCTGCTGGTTCCTCCAAAGCACTTTTACTGAAGGTATTTCCTTATTCCTTAGCTTTCTAACTATTACGATCTAGGATAGCAATAGGTACCTCTTCATAGGTGAGATCCTCCGTAACCTGCATAACTTCAATAGGAGTAATACGAGATGGGTCACCTATACATTTTCGAAGCATTGAGACAGGAAAAACTGGATGAACCATTGAAATATCCTGGGGTAGCTCCAATTCATATGCAACCTGTCCAAACCTTTTAATAATCTTATATGGCCCTATGTAACGTGGGCTTAATTTTCCTCTCTTACCAAATCTCATAACACCTTTCATTTGGGACACCTTTAAGAATACCCAATCTCCTACTGAGAATTCCCGTCCTCTTCTTCTAGTATCTGCATATGATTTGTGACGACTTTGGGCTGTTTCTAGCCGTTGTCGTATTACCTTGACTTTTTCCATGGGTTGTTGGACTAGATCTGGACCAAGAAAGGTGGTTTCACCTACTTCAAACCATCCTATTGGTGATCTACATTTCCTTTCATACAAAGCTTCATATGGTACCATCTTGATGCTTGAATGGTAGCTATTATTATAGGCAAATTCAATAAGTGGCAAATGGTCCACCCAACTACCTTTGAAGTCTAATGCACAAGCCCGTAACATATCTTCAAGTGTTTGAATTGTGCGTTCTGCTTGACCATCTGTCTGCAGGTGGAAAGCTGTACTTAAATTCACTTGTGTCCCTAAGCTCCTCTGGAAGGATTTCCAAAACTTTGCGGGTGAATTGAACTCCCCGATCAGATATAATGGAGATTGGGACCCCATGTAGCCTAACTATTTCCTTGAGGTATAGCTTTGCATACTCTTAAGCCGTATAGTCACTCTTAACTGGCAAGAAGTGTGCTGACTTTGTAAGTCTATCAACTATTACCCATATGGAGTCAAACTTCTGAAATGAGCGAGGCAATCCAGTAATAAAATCCATATTAATCATATCCCACTTCCACGTTGGAAGCTCTATACATTGCATATAACCTCCTGGCTTTTGGTGCTCTACCTTAACTTGTTGGCAATTCGAACATTGAGACACAAATTCTGCAAGGTCCTTTTTCATGCCTTCCCACCAAAACATTCCCTTCAGGTAATGGTACATCTTAGTTGATCCTGGATGGATAGAATATCTTGAATGATGGGCTTCTTCCATTATCCTCCTTCTTAATCCATTTATGTTAGGAACGCACAATCTATTTTTGCAGTAAAGTACTCCATTTTGGGTAAGTTCAAAGCCCTTCATTGTGCCTTGACTCACCTTATCCTTAAGTCGCCGTAGAATAGGATCTTTGAACTGTTTTTCTCTAACCTCTTTTACCAATGAAGACTCCGCAGCATTATGCACAATAACCCCTTCTTTTGGAGTTTCAATGAGGCGAACTCCCAAATTGGCTAGTTGACGTAGATCCTTAGCCACACTTTGACGTACCACGGACTGCTCACAAATATTCATAATTGCCTTACGACTCAAAGCATCGACTACCACATTTGCTTTCCCTCGATGGTATAGTATATCAACGTCGTAATCCTTTATTAGCTCCAGGCACCTCCGCTACCTTAAATTTAGGTCTTTCTGTTTAAAGATGTACTGTAGGCTCTTATGATCAGTATATATGTCAACATGAACTCCATAAAAATAGTGGCGCTATATTTTCAAGGCAAACACAATAGTTGCTAGCTCAAGGTCAAGTGTCGGGTAGTTTTTCTCATGTGGCCGCAATTTTCTCGAGGAATAAGCAATTACCCTACCATGTAGTGTCAATACACACCCTAAGCCAACTTCCGAAGCATCGCAATACGCCGCATACCCCTCTGTGCCTTCTGGAAGCACTAATACAGGTGCAGAAGTTAGCTTGCTTTTCAACTCTTCAAAACTCCTTTCACATACATCATTCCATTGAAATTTGGTCTCCTTATGAGTCAACTTTGTTAGAGGTGCAAAAATAGAAGAAAAACCTTCAACAAATCTTCTGTAATAACTTGCCAACCCTAGGAAGCTTCCAACTTCTGTTTCACCGCCTCTATCTTTTGTGAATCAAACCTTATTCCTTCATAAGATACAATATAACCCAAGAATGCCACTGATTTCAACCAAAATTCACATTTGGAAAACTTTGCATACAATTGCCAATCACGAAGAACTTGTAATACCTGCCGTAGGTGATTTGCATGGTCCACTTCTGATCTTGAACACACCATAATGACATCTATAAATACTATCACAAAACACCCAAGAATGGCTTGAATACCCTGTTCATTAAGTCCATTAAAACTGTTGGTGCATTTGTCAGCACAAATGACATAACAAGAAATTCAAAGTGACCATAGCGTGTCCTAAAGGCTGTCTAGGGTATATATTTCTCCTTCACCCTCACTTGGTGATAACCAGACTTCAAATCAATTTTTGAAAAGCATTTGGCACCCTGTAACTGATCAAACAAATCGTCAATCCTGGGGAGGGGGCATTTGTTTTTAATGTCACCCTATTCAATTGCCGATAGTCAATACACATTCTCAAGGTGCCATCCTTTTTACGTACAAATAACACTGGTGCACCCCAAGGGGACACACTAGGTCTTATAAAACCCTTCTCTAGCAAATCTTTTAATTACTCCTTTAATTCATGTAATTCTGCTGGGGCCATTCTATACGGAGGGATAGAAATAGGTTGAGTACCTGGAAGTAAGTCAATTCCAAAATTTATTTCTCGTTTTGGAGGCAAACCTGGAAGCTTTTTGGGAAACACATCGACAAATTCATTGACTACGGGAACAGATTGAAGAGTTGGTGATTCAGCCTCCATATCCCTTACTCTAACTAGATGACATATATACCCCTTTGACATCATCTTCCTTGCCTTAAAATAGGAAATAAACTTACCCTTTGGTGCCCCAACATTTCCTTCCCATTCAAGGACTGCCTCATTTGGAAAGTGGAAAAACACTCTCTTCGTTCGGCAACCCATAGTAGCATAGCAAGAAGCTAACCAATCCATACCAATTATAACATCAAATTCCACCATATCTAACTCAAAAAGGTCCGCCAATGTGTCACGGTCACAAACAGTTACGACACAGTCATAATAGACCCTTCTAGCTATAATAGATTCACCGGTTGGTGTAGACACTTCAAATAGCTCGTTCAATAATTTAGGTGTTCTTTTAAGCTTCCCAGCCACTAGTGGAGTGATATATGATAATGTAGAACCAGGGTCAATTAATGCATACACATTACGTGAAAAGATGGACAGTGTACCTGTGACCACATCGGGTGAAGCTTCTAAATTCTGCTGACTCCCCAGAGCATAAGTGTGATTCTGGGCTCCGCTGGAGCTAGTTGCTCCTCTACCACCTCTACCATGGCTTGTAGATGTTTGCTGAACCCTACCTAATGGAGGGACTGACAATGATGATACAACAACTGACCCAGCAGGTTGTGCTATACCACCCATACGTCTTTTTGGGCAATCTCTCATCATATGCCCTGGTACACCACACCAATAACAAGCATCTGTCCCAACACGACATGTACCTAAATGGCTCCTCCCACATTGTTTTCAAAGCTGCCTCAGAGGAATCTGCTGTCTAGCCAAATATCCTGTTGTCCGTGCACCTTGTCCCTCACTTCTTTGATTAAACTGATTACCTCTAGGCCCTTGAAGTTGCGGTGGAGCACTGACTGCAGAGTAGGAGGATGATGGTCTATTACTAGGAAATCGGGGCCTAAAGTCACCTTGGGATGGTACAAACTGCCCTGTAGATCTGGCCCTCTAGTACTGCTCCCTTTCAATCTCTTGTGTCCTTCTCCTTTGCCTCTGATCCTCTAGTTTCTGTGCAAATGCTTGCATCCTTGCTATATCCATGTCTTTATTCAATGAAGCAATGGTGCAGTCTCTGACAAGATACAAATCCAACCTATCTACATATCAATGAACTCTATCTGCCATAGTAGAAACTACATTAGGAGCATACCTGGCCAAGGAGTTAAACTGGAGACTATACTCCCTCACGCTCATACCCCCTTGGTGAAGATTCAGAAACTGATCTGCCCGAGCCTCTCGGATCTCGTATGGCAAGTAGTGGTCAAGAAAGGCCTCTTTGATCTCCTCCTAGGTAGTTGGAGGTGCATCTATACCCTTAGATTGCTTCAAAGCTTCATACCACAATATAGCCACACCCTTAAATCTATATGCTGCCAGTTCCACATCTTCTGTGCCACTTACGTGCATAACATCTAAAGTGTGTTGGATCTGATCGATGAAGTCTTGTGGATCTTCATTAGGATCCGACCCGGTGAAAGATGGAGGGTCCAAATTAAGGAAGTCGCGTATCCTCGTGGTAGCTGCCCTATCCACACCACCTGCACCTATAACTGGGCCTTCTTGTCTTTGACTTGGGCTAGCAACTATGCGGGTCAATAATTGGACCGCATTTCTCAAATCCTGCACAGTAGCATCGGCAGGTGGTTCTGGGGAGTTTCACTACTTGCTGGTTCGTCAGAAGCTGGAGGAGTTGGAGATGTTTGGGACAGAGACTCATCTTGGGCCTCATCTTGTCGTCTCACCCAACTGGGTATACCAACTACTACTTCCACCTCCTTCCCTATGCCTTTGCTTTTCCTTGTTTCAGGCATACAAAACTATTTAGAGGTTAGAAATAATCAACCTACAACACTTAGCTCTATGGCAGGATCTAAAGAAAGAAAAGAAAGGGGCAACTCCTAAATGCCACGTAGCCTCCTGCTTATAAATGTGGTGCACAACACATCCATAAAAAAGACTCTACATAGACATGGCTCTGTAGAATCCCTGGGATGACCCGCACTGGTACCACTTCTGTCACGCCCTAAGCCCCATTAAGGCAGACTGGCACCCGTTGCCGACAAGGCTCGAGAGAACCAACATATAACTATGCACCTGCTATGAACATTTAAGAGGTTTCCATACTCAATATGTTGTCAAAAGAAAGTAAATTGTACTAATAAACCAAAAGTAAATGCATAAGACTAGGCCGTTGGAGCCACTATGTCTATAATACACAATTTGACCACACTTTAATTTACATTGTCTACAAAGCCTCTAGGTAAGGAACAATATCCATATGGGTCGGGACAGGCCCCGCCTCATGACCAACTATACAATACAAAATACAAGTTCTAAACACACAAGCCCCGAAGCAACCTGGAGCTTAGTAATAGCAGCTGAAAGTTCTGTACTCTTATTAGGGAGATCTAGTAGCTCCTGTACCTGCAGCATGAAATGTAGGTCCCCCGTATGGGACGTCAGTACGAGATAATGTACAGAATATGTAAGGCAAGAAATACTGTATATGAAATAAGAATTCAGATGAAATAATACACTGGTGTGTAAGGATGAAAAGACCACCTTTAGTCATACTGTCGAATCATGTACTTTATGTCTTTTTATTACTATATTTTTCTTTACTGTATAATCTGTGCACAATATATCATGTAAATGACCAGCTGATCAGTGGTAAATCAGTAACGGGTTTGACCCATGCTAGGCTTTCCTTTCACCCCTGGGATACACGCCGTAAATGGGATTGACCCTTGCTAGGTGATTCTTCCACCCCTCGGGTTACCACCCATTCATAAGCAACTATAAGTTATCTTTTATTTACTTTGAGATGGTTCTTTTGGTGGTCATAACCTTTAGAACTGCAGGAATATAGACATGTGACATATAAACAACCATACAAGATAATATCACAATGAAAAGAGAGATACACAACTAATGAACTGTATCGGAGATTAAACAACACTAGACTTTGTTTGGTAAATAGGAACTCATGTATATTTGGTATCCAAGTACGTATGCAAGTTTGACAATGGCTATGTATGGGTACATATGAACATGGTAAAGAGTGGAGACACAATTATTAGTGATGTGAGAATTTTTATGTGCCTTTATGTGCTAAGGAAGAACTTAGATTGCATGCCAAGTAATAGGAAATCAAGTTGCCTTACATACCTCGTTGTACTATGTCGTTATTACCTCGGAGTAGTATTATTTTCCTCCAAACACTTATCTACAATATATTAGGTGATAAAACTAGTGTTAGCAGCTAATAAACACATATTGGTAATCCAATTTCACCCAAAAATAATATTCGGGCAGCAAGCTCGGAATTAGCAACCAAAGAGTATTCTTTCAACATTTTCCGCTCCTAATCGTATTTTATAATACACATTCCCATATACATGTCATGTAAAGCTATTTTTAGTCCCATAACAGCATTACGACAACTCATACAATACAGCATAAAACAACTCTACACAACACGCAAGTAGACAACGCAACATTGCGTCCTTCCGCTATTTTTCGACGTCAACCATTCCAAATCCATTTCAACCTTAACCAAACTATCCTCAACACATTTACACACAATTACAGTCCTAAAACAGTCCAAAAACAGTCCCTAAGTAGATGGAAAACATGAGACAACAATTCCCAATATTCAGTCCACGAATTCTTACTAAAAGCGGAATTAAGATATCATTCAAGAACTTATTTTTGTGGAAGATAAAAGTGTTCCAGAAGCCTTCTTACATCATTACAGACCCAAGACTTGTTAAAAACATACGTATTACATCATAATTCAGCAAACCAACAAGAGAAAAGTCTCTTAATACACAAGAAAAGTGAACCACAATCTTTGGAACACATGCTGTCCCAAAATTCCTGCACAATACAACCAACATACTCCTCATGTTTTTCATGGGAAAATTACACCAAACCATAGGTAATTTTACTTACCTTAGCCCTCAAGGATTAGGTTCTCTTCAAGAACCCTAGAGGTGTGCCTTGGCTGCTTTAGAAAATGAAGAGAGAGCAAGAAGAAACTTAGAGAGAAATCTGAATTTTTTGCTTGAGAAAATGACTAAAAGTTGCTGATTGTTGCTCCCTTTTATAGTCCATTTTTGGCCGACTTTCATTGGTGTTTTCAGCCTTTTTTTATTAAGGTTATTGGGCAGCAGCTTGGCCCTTTCACTTGGGCTTTATTGGGCTTCAAATGGGATGGGCTTTGTTGCAAACATTTTTCCCTTCAGCCCACTTAATTTGGGCCCTAGTTGTGAATTGGGTTGTGATTGTAATTTGGCCCTTTTCCTATTCATCTTGGGCTGAAAATGTTGTCCTTTTACGATGCTAAACCATGGGCCCAAATGACATTCTTAACTCGGGGTTTATTCTTTATCGGACTTGAACAAATTCGGTGTTGGGCCTTGTCTCCGTTAACCGAGCCTATTTAAGCTAAGCACGTAGGTGACTCACCTACTAGCTTCCTAAGTCCCACAAGCACTTCAATTATTTCACTACATTTAAGGTCCCACGCTCCTTAACTTGACTTAAAAATTTTATACACTCAGTCATCTTAAGCGTTAGACGTACATATAGCCCTTTAATCTAGAATTCACGCACTTTTTAAAAATGTGCGCGGATTTGACCCCGCTATATCATGTGTCCTCTGCGTTGGACTAGTACATGTAAGATGTGGGGTGTTACATTTAAAAATCTTACTTGTTGTCCACGGACCCCATTCACGGCCCGTAGAATTATCTAAGGGCCATAAAGTAGGCTCGCGGACTGGAAAACACAAAGTTTTGCTTACTTGAAGTAGTTCTACAAGTCAATGTACAGGTCATGGTATGAACCATGGCACGAAGAACTGGTCATAGAATCAATTTCTCTTATTTTTTTTAGCTATGGCTTGCTGCCTTAACCATATTACTGCATATTCTCCATAGAACAAAATATTACCCAATAATCCACTAGGCCTTGAGTCCAATATTACAACCCAAAACAAACAATATAAATTACCTATAAGTCCAAAATGTGAAAATAAAATACTTACATAAAAATTATAGAAAGTATTTTTGGTTGTCTACCAAGTTGCGCCTAATATAGTGTCGTGGCATGAATTGGACAATTTTGGTTACACAGATTTCACCAAGAGCCCATACTTCAATCTTCAGATCATCGGGTTTCTTCATAGGCTGACAAAGACTAAAGATGACTTCATCATTCAATCGATTCATAGACTGACAAAGACTAAAGATGACTTCATCATTCAATCGAAATTTGAGTTAGCCGAGTTCCATGACCACTAATGCTCGCCCAGTGTCTAGAATGACCTTCCCTAGATGATTGGGATTTCGATATCTACCTCGCAATCAAGAATCACAAAGTTTTCTAGGAAGATGAATTTTTCCACTTTGACTAGAACGTCGTATAATATCTCCAAAGGTTTTTTCACTATCTTGTTAGCCATCAACAACCGTATGCTTGTTTTAGAAAGGCTCCAAAGCCTAACTTCTTGAATATTGCAAGAGGCATTATATTGATGCTGGCGCCTAAATGATGTAACGCCTTTGCAAATTCCATATCTAGATACCATAGTTCATAAGCAACTCCAACCACCTACGTTGTGTCATTTTAGATAAGGCTGAGAAAAGGTGTATTTGATACTCTGGTGATTGGTGAAGATCACACAATGCACCCCATAAAGATAATGTCGCCATAACTTCAACACGAACATAACCACAACCAACTCTAAGTCATGGGTATGGCAGTTTCTCTCATGTACCTTCAATTGTCTAGAGGCATACGCTATAAACTTCCCCTTTGCGTCAATAGACAACAAAAACCCATACTAGAAGCATCAAAATACACCACAAAGGGCATTCCTTCCTCAATCATAACAAGAATGGGCATTAATGTCAATAAATCCTTACACTTTTAGAAGCTCGCCTCACGGTCATCAGAAACCTAGAATGCCACACCCTTTTGAGTCAACCTAGTGAATGGGGTGTAGAGGGAAATCCTAGAACAAACGTCGATAATACAAATCAAAACCAAGGATATTCTAAATCTTAGTCATAGAAGTAGCCCTAGCCTATTCATGAATACTTGGTACCTTAGCCAGATTAACCAAATACAACCTTTTGCACCACATGCCTGAGGAATGCAACAGGCTCAAGCAAAAATTCTCACTTTGAGAACTTTGCAAACACCTTCTCTTCGCTCAATCCCTGAAGTATAGTCCTCAGGTGATGGACAAGATCTCCCTCACTCTTGGAATAAACAAAGATATCATCTATGAACACATCCTGAAAGATGTCCAAATAGGGATTAAATACTCGGTTCATCAACTCCCTAAAAGCTATCAAGCCATTAGTCAACGCAAATGACATAGCCACGAACTCATAATGCCAATAACGAGTCCTAAAAACTTTTTTAAGCGTGTCAGACTCCTGAACACTCAACTGATGTTAATCGGAACTCAAGTCAATCATGGAGAATATCGAGTCACCTTGCAACTAGTCAAAGAGATAAAAAACTATGAGGCAAAGGATATTTATTCTTAATGGTCATTTTGTTAGGCTAACGATACTCAATACACATATGCATAGTGCCATCCTTTTTCTTCACATATAATACAGGAATACCCAGGGAGATACACTCAGACAAATAAAGCCTTTCTTAAACAAGTGTTCTAAATGTTTTTTCAACTCCATTATTTTGGGAAGGGCCATCTGATAAAGAGCGACAAATATAGGCTTAATGCCCGGATCTACATAAATAGCAAAGTTAATATCACGGTCTAGAGAAACACTAGGTAAATCTGTCAAGCATACATCCATAAACTCTCTAGAAACCCTAGTAGTCTCCAATGATGGTGGCTCCTAAAAATAGGCCAAAACATGAGCATTATATACCAAGCATCCTTTCTCCATCAATGGACAACCACACATAAAGGAAATAAATTCCTGAGGATAGGAGCTAGGTGCTCTAGTCCACACCAACTGAGGCAAGTCGAGGCAAGACAAGGTCACTATATTTTCCTGGCAATCCAGAATAGCCTGATAAGCGATAACCAGTTCATGCCTAGTATCAAATCAAAGTCCACCATATCTAAATATATCAAATCAGCAAGAATATCTCTCCCTATAAAAGTCAAAATATAACCCCGATACACTCGATTCACCACTAATGATTCACCTTATTGGGTGGAAAAAAAATAGGCTTGACAAGCGGACCACATATAATATCAATATAAGAAGCAAAATAGCCTGACACAATGGAATAAGTAGAGACTACATAAAATAAAAATGAAGATGAATAGTGGCACATTGGAACTATAATTGTGCAGACCACATCATGAGTATCGGCCTCGATTCTATCTTGGAAAACATAGCAAACTACGACCACCGCTACCCTATGGGCCTCCACTGGCTCCACCTCTCCCTATACCATAACCCCCTCTATTACAACCTCTCATTGATAAGTCATGGAAATACGGCTCATTTAATGCTTTAAACGCCGGATTTATGTGCGTTCTCAAACAAATTCGTTAGTTCAATATGTCTTTTTTATTATTTTAAGGAATTGAGTGAAAGCATGGAGTATGTGGTAATGTACAGCCACAAAGGTTACCATTCGGAGCCTTCCATGGGACGTGCAACACTACACGGACCGTGAGAGGCCACATGGGACTGACCCGAGCAAATATGTCAAGAATAGAGATAAGTGGAGGAGCATGGGCATCCGCACGACCTGTGTAAGACAAGACAGACCGTGTCGTGCACCATAGCTCCACACATTAGTTGTGTCTTTAAAAGGGGGATGGAGCATAGAAGAAAAGGCAACTCTCACGACCCCGTCATGGGTTGTCAAAATTGTCACGGACCATGGCCCTCATCGTGAAGGAGATATAAGTAGAAGAGTCACGAAAACAAATAATAAAAATTGTACAAGTGGAGAGAGACGTAGCCTATCACGGGCTGTGTGACCAGCCACGGACCATGACATGGGCAGTGAAGCCGAAAGACATAAGTGCTTGCTTAGAAATCGCTAAGCCAAGGGTCATGGGCCATTTCATAGTCCGTGAACTCCCACACGAGTTGTGCCAATGCACGTGGGGACACAATGCAGTAATGACTCACGACCATTTCATGGTCCATTTGGACACTCATGGTCTGTGTAGTGATATGTACCCTTTTCGATATCTATTTTCCTATTTTAAATTTGATTAGGTTTTTCCTTGTATATATATTATTTTAATTCCATTTTCGTTATTAATTGATGGTTGGAGCTAGAGAACACTATTGTGCGCTAATTTACATTGATTCTTTGGATTTCAATCTTCTCTTTAGAGATTGTAACACGTGGATTCATCACTCCATCAATAGTAAGTTCCTTATCATGATTCCTTTATATTGTTGTGGCGATTTATTTTGAATCTGCTATGCTAGACTCAAAACTAGGGTTGTGGGAACCATGACAAATTAATAAGATAATAAATTTAGGGGTGAACCTTAGGATTGATTATCATATGTATTGTAGTATTCTTCGCTTTAACTTCTTCTTTAGTGAGTCAATGCATTAGGATAAGTCTGTATTTGTTACATGCCCGAGAGGGATGTAATGATTAGGAAAAGAAGCCTACAACAAAAATTTAGTGTTTTTAACCTCCTCTAATTACATGAGACTGGAAGGTGAGAGTATACCGAGATACATAACAAGGGTTAAAATTGTACACATTCTGAGACAAGAAGTTGATGAGCGAAATACCTACGAAGGATCGGGAGGTGAACTAGGTGTTAGATAACTTGTTTGATCTTGTATACGTAATCATGAATGGGTTAATCACACAAATTTGGCTATCATATTAGATGTCATGTGGAACACAACCCAAGCTTCTAATCAATTGTTGGAAGTCCAGTAGTCATCGTACACATTGGTTGCTTTACCTTAGAGATTTAGTTTAAAACATCAAAAAACCCCATTTACTTTATGTAGTTTATTTTTGGAATAGAAATTACATCTAAAAAAAGGGGTGCTAATAGATTTATTCTCAAGCATTCCCTATGGGATCGAGCTCAACTCTTGTTGTGTTCTATATTTCATGAACAGTTGCTTTACTATTCCTTTTGGAGTGTAAATATGGGCGTATCATTCATGTCCTGAGTGGTGTCTATGGCTGATGTCTAAGGCCCTGAAGTCTGAGTAGGAAACACCCGATGTGGACAATGGTTGGCGAAGTACCCAACCTCATCACAAACATATTAAGGCTTGGGGTCATGCCTCTAAGGTGACTATGCTGATTAACCACCATGTCTTGCTGAACCAAGAGAGCTATCAGGACCTGTCTGAGTAGGCCTAGAGCTGTCACTATTATCAGATGCTAGAAGAACTGCCTGAACTTCCCAACCTTGATGGCCCTATCTTTGAACCACTATATCATGAGGTAGGGGTATACTAAACTACCCATGTTGATGGAATCTCTCCCCGCCATCTTGTCTCTTATACCTGATACGCTCTATTATGCGAGCATGATCCACAACACTCTAAAAAGTGCCTCGAGCTAGAACCAGGGAAGTGATAGCCAAGATACCCTGCCCATCCCTTGGCAAAGCACAAAATCCTCTCAAACTTGGTAGGTATTCTTGAATATGCATACCTACACAATGCGTGAAATCTAACATCATAGTAAGAAACGAACATAGAACCTAGTTGTAGCCTATCAAACTCGTCCTGGTAGTTGTCCCGCACACTATATGGCACAAACCTCTTAAGGAATACCCCTGTGAACTACTCCTATGACACGGATGGGGATCCAATGGGTCGACGAGCTACAAATAACCTTCTACCACTCCTTGGCGAGGCTGTGAACTTGTATAACGTATAGGAAACCCCATACGACTCATGAATTGCAAGGTTATATAATTAGTCCTAGCGCTACGACAAAAAAGCTTAGGCTCTATCACAATGGGTTCCATTGAATCGCGGAGGATCCAACCACAAAATCCTATCAAAGCTCTTATGCTCAATTCTGGACATGGCTAGGCTAGCAGGAGATGAGGGCACCATAAATAAGGGTGGTGCAATAAATAGAGCAATAGACAATCTCTGAAACATAGAACCTAAACTCGCCCATGATGACTTAGCCAGAACCATAGCGACCATAGGAGAATCTATTGGAACTAACGAATCACCCACATGATTCATGGATGGCTTATATGGATCTTTTGAAGGAGAAACAAGTGTTATAGAAATTGGTACATCCACAGTTGTTACGGAGGGAGATACTCCCTCTAATCTATCCAATATCCTCGAAAGTAACTCTTAGACTTTGGGTGTAGTATCTACGGTTGGGGGTAGTGGAATAGGATCTACAAGCCCATTTGCCTCATAAGTAGGCTCTAGAAAAGCTGATCTAGTCTGCCCTCGGGGTGAAGCTACCCTTCTAACAGGTCATTGGCTCCTAGATGTATCATAAACCTTTTTTCGACCCTGAGTAGGAGACACATTAGCTGCCTCAGGCTATCCCACTGATCGATGGGATCTCGTAATCGGTATCTCCAGAAGAGTAAATTAGACATTTTCATGCGAGTAATTCAAAGAATTGCACGAATAAAAGCAAGATGTTAATCTCTTTCCTATCAAGTTAACACCTATCCGTAAGACTCTATCAAACACCCTGCTCTTAACTCAAAAGCCCAACCTAGAGCTCTGATGGCAAACTTGTAATGACCCAAAATCAGATCATAATCAAAGAAAAATAAAGTAAAGCAGAAACAAGCTCATATAACACAAGAAATCTCCAAAAACCTAGAGTCATGAGTATAAGAGCATTTCCCGTAGTATGATAGAATATATACTAGTGTCTCAATGAAATAGAAAGCTATTCAATAATACCTAATGCAAGTTTGGGATCGAAAGAAAATAAAAGAACCTCTCGCCGACCCTTAGTGACTCAAAGTCTGAGCCTCACTTCTAAGATCTGAGGTAGCTAGAGAAAAGCTCCAGTATAATGATATCAACTACCCTAGTTGGGTCCATATGCTTGATTTGATTGTATGAAACAAAGTAGGGGTAACTACATCGAAATTCACACAGTTGATATAATCATCTATGTAAGAGAAATTGATCAAGTACGCGATAACGAAGATTACTAGAACCTGCATCTAGAAAGGTTAGTGCATAATAACAATATATATAATTGCAAGATACATTCTTTATAATCATCAATGGCATATTACAATAATAGATAAGATTAAAATGCATAGAACGCATCAAGCCACAAACCAAATATCTCCCAACCTCGCCACCTACCCGTGGTTAGGAAATGTCACAATGTTTGAATCTTGCCACCTACCCGAGGTCAAGGAATATCATAAGGTGTCATCCTTGCCACCTGCTCGTGGTCAAGTGATTATGAAGTTTAGATATCGCCCTTGATTCCTGCCCAGGTCAAGGCGGCGTACAAATGTGGAGCACATTACCCGTGCCTCCTACCTAGGCCAAGGGAAAACACAAAGCAATAATGGCATAGGTGCAAATCTATAATACAACCTAGATATGCATATAGACATGTACAATGACTTCATAACCAGAATACCGATATATAAATCACATATGGTCACATAATCATAAAAAATGATATCAGGTGTCAAAAAAAGTGTCCAAACTATCAACATGACTCATAATATCATAATTATATCAATAGGAAAGTACATCAACAATACCATCAAGTCAAATAAACTAGTTTAAAACTCAAAATACCAAAACTGCCCTAAGAAACTCCAAAAATTATGGCAAACCCATTTTTAGCATTAGTCTCATAATCTGAAACTATCGGAAATGTCGAAATTTCAATCCAAGCTTTCAAACACTGAATGTTGACCAAAGTTTATATTGGTTCCAAAAACAACTAAAAACATAACTTTAGGCCTAAAAACCTCGTTTTAAATCCGAATTCAGTTTTGTAACTTCCCATACATCAATTTTGACATTACCGAGATAATGGAATTAATGGATCTCTAATTTGACACCCGATACATAAAATTGGTACAAAAATCACTTTTTCAACAACATAAGCTTCCAAAAGTGCCAAAACTCGTATTTTTTTTAAACTCAGGATTTCAATTCCAACAGTACAAATAGTTTAAAATAGGCTGAAATTAACTTACAAAAGGGTAAAATAGTAATTTGCATAGATAAGCTTAAAAATAACCAACTAGGTCATTACACCTACAATACTACTCCGCTAATATAATAAGACTACAATACATGGAGGTCACACATGGATTAGGTATCCGCCGGAACCATTTTCCGTCAGGTATTTAACTTTAATATCTAGCCAGAACCATTTCTCTTTGGATTTTTATTTCTTTTATTTCTCTCGATGGAACCATTTCTCTTAAGATTTTTATCACAAATGGGACATCAAGAACATAAATATCATCATTTCACAAGTAACACTTTCACAATCACGAGTGCATACAAGATGACCATATAGTTTATTTGCTCATAATCGAGTACTAAATCTCATCATTTTTAATGACCCAAGCCTTGGGATTACACGTAACACGACGAATGGGAAAATTGAGGGGACCCCAAAAGAAGCCTCTTAAGCCTATATGGCACATCCTTTGTTTGTCGTTAGCACAATGAAGCAACAATCAAGTAACAAATAATTTCTAAGGGAAAGCGAGACTTTGGACTCACACTATAGGGATGATGTGGGGAAGAGGACTAACATGAATCACATAACGAATAAGGGAATAAGGACTAAAAGAAACCTTCAATAATCATAAAAGCATAATGAGTCAAGCTCATAACATACATAACCATAACCATGCCCAACAACACCACCAGTCATAAAAAGAATGGGGTCCAAGAAACTTCCTGGGCTCACCCTCATATATAGTATCTAAAATAAAATAGAAAAGTTTTAATAGAGCGTGAAAGTAAGTGGATATTGTTCTCGAATGTGGAGGACTCACTAATAGGAAATTTTCGATCGAACTTCTTAGCCATGTGGAAAAGAAGAATGGAAAGGAGCTTAGGTCCCAACATGGGTAGATCATGTAGGCAAAAAGTATGTGTTAGTATGTTTGAATATACTAAGTGTGCATGGTGCAAAAGGAATAAGAAAACATAATTCATAATTAAGGAATATGCATAATCCTACCCAATGGATATTGCTCAATATGATGTGGATGATAAATACTTAGTGAATACATGTAAGAAAGATGACCAAATCACATGATGCTTCATACATAGGTGAGAAAAGACCATAACTGACATATAAGACGAAGCAAGCTACTACTGGGAGAATTGATGCTCACTCCACATAAGACAAGAAGTGCTCTACTTAGACAAGGTACACTAAACACTAACCTTACATCATGGCCTCTTTGGAAAGTGCCACGACCTTACAATGCAGCCTTTTCTGTGGGTTTTACATGATATCCTTAGCTTGCTACATAGACTTTTTGCTTGATTCAAACAATATTCGTACCATACATTATAATAGCATACTTGTTACCCCTCTTATTATTCTCAACTTGCATGACATACAGATCTTTTCACAAGGCATTCATACTTGAGAAACATGGGATGCATCTTTTAGTCAAGTCATTGTGGGTACACAACTTAAAACCATTCAAATCATTGTTAAATGCCATGAGAGCAGTGAAATGAAAACTTTAAGCATTATAAAAAATATCCCACCAAAAGCATAAAGGAGACTTGGCTAAGGTATCATCGAGCCCACACTTAAAACGTAGACATCATATGACTTTACATTGACAATAATATACAAGGGTAAATCATCATAAAATAATTCATAAAATCATCATAAGAAAGATTTAATAAAATCTTCACGTATTACCATGATCAAAGATATCAATAAAGAAGAGGAATGGTTTAGCTTTGTGGAGCGATGGTCGCAACAAATAAAAACAACATGCGTTGGTGATTTAATTGACGACCCAAAATAGATTGGAACTAAAAAAAAGTAAAAAAGAATAAACTATCTTAGCATAACATAATAAATCTCCCAAATTTTAGAGTCATGAGTACAGGAGTACCTGAGCAATATATAAGTGTAAATACACGCGTCTCAAACAAAATAGAAGGTTGTCTCATAAAATCTGATACAATTCTAAAAAGAAAAGAAAAGGAAATCGAGGAATCCACAACGATACGAAGTCTAAGCCTCACTTGTAAGACCAGGATTGATGGATAATAACTCATCTAGAGTGATAGACTACCCTGTGTGGATCCCTGTTCTCTATTTGAAAGGAGGAAACAAAGATTGAGTTAGCACACCGAAGTGAATGTTGTAGGTTCAACCGACAACATAAGAGAAATTGAAACATGTAATAACAAAGAATCCTATCCCTGCATAAAAATGATTAATACACAATTAAATATATACACAATAATTTATCAAGGTATTTTCAACATCCAATAGTGCCATATAACAATAAATATGAATATGATGCACAACTCATAAATCAAAATGCCAAGTGTTTCACAGCCTTGCCGCCTTCTCGTGGTAAAGGTAATATCAGGATACCTCCACTTTGCCAATTGCTCTTAGTCAAGGAAATATAAAATATCTCAACTTTGCCACCTGTTGGTGGTCAAAAAAATATCAGAATGTCTCCACCTTGACTCCTAATCGTGTTTAATGAAATACCAAAATGCCTCCACCTTGCCTCATGCCAGTGGTCAAAGAAATATAATAATATCTCTACCTCGCCACCAGCTCGTGGTCAAGGAAATATCATTATATCTCCACCACACTACCTGCTCGTGGTCAAGGAAATATCATAATGTCTCTAGCTTTCCACTTGCTAGGGTCAAGGGTATATCATAATGTCTCCACTATGCCACTTGCTTGGGTCAAGGGAATATGATAATGTCTCGACCTTGCAACCTGCTCATGGTTAAGGAGATATCAGAATGTCTCCACCTTGCCACCAGCTCATGGTCAAGGAAAAATCATAACGTCTAAACCTTTGCATCGACTCGAGTCAAGGGAATATCATAATGTCTCCACCTTGATTCCTTCTCGCGGTCAAGGAGGTATAAGAATGTCTCTAATTTGCAACTTGCTCGTGGTCAAGTAAATATTATAATGTCTCCACCTCACCACCTGCTCGTGGTCAAGAAAATATCATAATGTCTCGACCTTGCCACGTGTTGTGGTTAAGGGGGATGGTATTGATGTGAAGCGTAATACCCGTGCCTCCTACTCGGATCAAGGGAAAGAACATTTAACATAAAATAGATGTAAATCTATGATGCAACCTAGGTATGCAGGTAAAGGTATAGAATAGCATTAAAACAGGAATACCGATGCACGGTACTTGTAATAATAATATGTACCAAAGAAATAATATCAAGTGTCAATGGTTATTGCCCAAACAATTAATGCATTTTAGATCCTCAGAATTAACTTAATTGTCAAGAGTATCGATAATACTGGACCTTACTCTTTCCTGTAGTGCGAGTATATCAGCAGTCCCAGACCTCACTCGTCCCAATTATACAGATATGCCTCAAAGACAACTCAAGAACCCTCAATTGCTAAATAATTACCCAAATAGTCTTACAAGTCTCATTTAGTTACAGTTAATCTCACATCATCATCATTCAATCTTATTCATCTCAATCCATCAATAGGATTAAATTTATACGATAATTTGGCTCAACTAGAATCACCCTCCCATCAAATTTCAAACATCTCAACCCACTTACACAAATAGCCATCTTGATGTTGAAATTATCAGATGAACACGATCAATAACACAAATTTAGTCTCAAAAAATTAGCAAAACCTACTTCGATGCCGAAACTGCACTCGGACAAGCTCTCAATCAACTCAAGTCTCCAAATGATCCCCCGATTCATCAATAACTTCAACAATAGACATAAGAATTATCAGATGAAGTTTGATACCCATATTGGCATAAATTAGGCATAGGGACAAATGGTCAAATTTAGGGCTATTATCAGAAGTTCTCAATTCTAAAAAATAACTTTAAAACCAAGTTCTACATGAAAAATAGAGTTTATGGGTGAAAAATCCATTACAATCTTGCTTCAATTGAGTATGAAATCAACCATTGAAGTTTAGCGGTCTAAAATTCCCCAATCTTATAGATTGAAAATAATGAATTTAAAGACAAAATTAAGATAAATCATATGGAAAAATACTGAGAATGGTCATAAAAATGCTGACCTAACTAAAATCATCGAAAACGTTTCTTCAAAATAGCCTCAAAAAGCTTGAAAATTCAAAAATTTATTAAAAATGGTGTTTCTTGTGTTTTAATTTATCCAGGTGTAAAATGTTCCTCACGAATGTAGGTGCGGTCCCACGAGCGCGGAGTTAGCTGCAAAAAAGACTTATGCAATCGCAGTGACCAACCAGTGAACGCGGAGAGTAAAAAGGTAAGAGGGTCACTCACATACCAACACTCTGTGAATGTTGAGCACAACAACACTTAGACCTCACCAGAAGACAAACAAAAACCAACGACCAAGTCTGAATTCCCTAATTCGAATGGACCCCCAAACTCATATGAACTCAGAATTTCACAAACCAAATATGCATACATATAAGAAACAGCGATCTAGATTAAATGAAATCATTAGAGATCAGTTTCATGGCCTACTCGCCACATTTACTAATGAAAGTTGATAAAACTAGTTTGAAACTCTAAAATACCAAAACTACTCTCGGCAACTCTAAAGATTATTATAAGAGCATTTCTAGGGTTAGTTTCACCACCAAGAACTAGTGGAACAGTCAGAATTCTAA
Source organism: Solanum rostratum (assembly GCA_029948455.1). Lineage (NCBI taxonomy): Eukaryota > Viridiplantae > Streptophyta > Magnoliopsida > Solanales > Solanaceae > Solanum > Solanum rostratum. The sequence goes on from CM057045.1 coordinate 39,640,336, forward strand.
TCCAAGCTTCCGAACCCCGAATGTTGACCGTAGTCAAACATTGGTTCTACAAAAGAGTAAAATCACAACTTTGGTTGTAAAAACCTCATTTTAATTCTAAATTAAGTTTTCCAACTTCCTGCAATTCAATTTCAACATTCTAGAGCTAAGATGGATCCATGTTCAACCTCCAAAAAACAAAATCACACAAAAATACACATTTTAAACAACTTAAGCTTTCAAAAATGCCAGAGCTCATATTCTCAACTTTTAAAACGCAAAATCCCAATTCCGACCTTACACATAGTACAAGTTAGGCCCAAAGCAACTTACAAAAGGGTAAAACAGTAATTTTTACAAATAAGGCAAAAAATGATGAACTAGGTCATTACATCATTCAGCAATAAAAATAATATTCGTCCTTAAACATATAGGAAAAAAAAGTACCTGAAGCCTTAAAAAGGTTGGGATATCTGTCCTGCATATCAGATTCTAACTCCTAAGTAGCCTCATCAACTCAATTGTGCTGCCACTGAACTTTCATAGAAGGTATATCTTTGGATCTCAACCTTCAGACCTGCCATTCAAATATAGCTATAGGTTCCTCTTCGAAGGACAAATCTAGACCTAACTCAACAGAGTCATAAGAAATCACATGGGACTCATCTAAAATATAATGGTGGAGCATAGAAACATGAAAAATAGGATGAATAGAAGATAATCTCAATGGTAAAACTAGCTCATAGGTTACCTCACCAACTCTCCTTAAAATCTCAAATGGGCCAATGACCGTGGGACTAAACTTGCCTCCCATCAAAAATCTCATCACATCCTTCATGGGTGAAACTTTTAGCCAAACTTTATCACGAATAGAGAAGTCAAGATACCTAACTCTATTATCAGCATAACTCGTCTGGTGACTCTACGAGGTCAAAATTCTACTTTGAATTAGTTAGACTTGGTCCATGGCATCCTAAAGCAAATGAACACCTCACACTTTAGATGAACCTAAATCAAACCAACCAATAGGTGATCTACATCTCTGGCCACACAAGGCCTCAAATGATGCCATCTAAATGCTTGAATGGTAACTATTGTCATATGGAAAGTTTTCCAATGGTAAGCGTTGGTCCCACCGGGCCCTAAAACCAATAACACTGGCCCTAAGAATGTCCTCCAACAACTGAATGGTGTGCTCTGACGTACAATTAGTCTGAGGGTGAAAAGGTGAACTCAAATCCACTCTAGTACCCAAACCACGTTGTAGAGCTCGCCAAAAGTGAGAAGTAGACACAAACCCTTTGCATGATACTATAGACACTGGCACACCATGCATTTGAAAATCTCCCAAATGTATAATCTAGGAAATTGCTCCACACTATAACTAGTCTTTACTGGTAAGGAGTGTACCGACTTGGTCAATTGATCAGTAACCATCCAAATTGATCAAACTTGCCCAAGGCCATGGCAAACCTGTAAAGAAATCCCCACTCATTCTCTCCCACTTCCTTACGGGAATGGGCATTCTTTGAATTGATCCACCGGGCTTTTGATGCTTATATATCACTTGTTGACAATTCAAACACTTGGCCACGAACTCAGCTATGTCACTCCTTATGCCAAACCTCCAATAATGATATTCAAGATGGTGATACATCTTCACCACACTCGGATCGATGGAATATCTAGGACAATGGGCCTCTTCTAATATCAATTTTACATAGTTCCCCATCTTAGGAACATAAACTCTACCACTAATACTCAAAACACCATCAGAATAAATAATGGAATCCTTATATTCTCCTCTGAAAACTCTGTCATGAATCATGCATAATCTGGGGTCCTCAAACTGGTGAGTACATCTCATCAAGCAAAGTAGGTCTATTCGCAACAAAGGCCAAAATATTCTGAGAAGGAGAAATATCCAAAATGACCATCTACCTAGCAAGTGATTGAACCTCTAGTGTTAAGGGTCTCTCCTCAGCCTTTAAGAATGCCGAACTCCCCATTCTAGTAGTCTTCCAGCTCAAAACATTTTCCACCACATTAGCCTTTTGAGGGTGATATATAATTGAGATATCATAGTCTTTAAGCAACTCGAACCACCTAAATTATCTCATGTTTAAATTAGGCTAAGAAAATATGCATTGTAGACTCTTGTGATTGTTAAGTTCTCATAATGCATGCCGTAAAGATAGTATAACGACTACTTTAACACAAACACGACCGCAAGCAACTCCAAGTCATGGGTAGGGTAGTTTCTCTTATGCACCTTCAGTTGTCTAGAAGTATAGGCTATCACTTTTCCCCTCTACATCAATTAACTACCCAAACCCATGCCAGAAGCATCACCATATACCACAAATGGAATTCCCTCTTCTGGTAGAGCGAGAATAGGTGCTGAAATCATTGAGCTTTTGGAAGCTCACCTCATAATCATTCGACCACTAAAATGCCACAACCGTCTCAATCAATTTAGCTAATAGTGCTGCTATAGAAGAGAAATCCAAAATAAATTTCCAATAATACTCCACTAAACCAAGGAAACTCCAAATCTAACTTATGGAAGTATGCCTAGCCCACTCAAAAATAACTGCAACTTCACCAGATCAACCATAATACAAATCTTTTATACAACATGGCAAAAAATACAATAGACTCAAGTCAAAACTTGCACTTTGAGAACATTGCATACAACATTCCTTCCCTCAATCTCTGAAGTATGGTTCTCAAGTGCTACACATAATCTGCCTCAATCGTGGAATAACCCTAGATATCACCTACGAATACAATCACGAAAATATTTAAGTAGGGTTTGAACACTTAGTTCATAAACTCCATAACAGCAGTCGGGGCATTAGCCAATATAAAGATTTGGAGGGAAACCCAATAAGTCAGTCAGTAATACACCTATATACCCTCTAGTAACCCTAATATTCTCCAATGAGAGGGGCCCTTGATGAAGATCCCGAACATGAGTTGTATATGCCAAACACCCCTTGTTCATCAGCGGATAGTCATACAAATAAGATATAACACCCTTAGGATAGGAGCTAGGTGCTCTAGTCCACACAAAAATCACCTCAAAGCCTACCAAATCCAACAACATCAAGTAAGAAACAATATCGTTCTTCATAAAAGTCGCTACACAGCCTTGATATACCTGATTCACCACTAAAAGTTCACCTATCGAGGTTGATACATATAGAGGCTCAGTAAGCGGCTAACACATAATATCAATATCAAAATAAAAATAAGCGGGCACATACAAATAAATAGGGCCTGCATCAAGCAAAACTTAAGTTGAACGATCGCTCACATGAACCATACCTTCTTTAATTACATTAGAGGCCTCTCCTCTACTCTATCTGGAACAACATAACAAACTCTACAACCACTACTATCCTGTGGGACTCCACGGGCTCCACCGCTTCCTGTACCATAAACTCCTCTAGCACCATGCCTCATGCCTAAGAGGTGTATCTGAATGCTACCTAAGGTGCTGAACTCTATGTAGGAAACACTGATGTGGACAACAATTGGCAAATTGCCCAACGTTGTCAAAAATATAAAAAGCTCTAAGCTCTAGCAACTGAAATGCTTGTCTCAAAAACACTTTACCTCGGGGCTAGGGCCCTCTAAACCATCCTTATAATCAGATTCTCCTCCTGCCACCCTGTTTATCATATCTGGTGCACTCCATTATGCAAGAGTGACCCACCATACTTAGAAAGATGCCTCTGGCCAAAACCAACAAAATTGTGGCTTCCTGAAGATACCCCATAACTCCCTGAAGCTATGAACCTGAACTCCGCCAAAATTTTTTAGGCAAAACCATAGAAGCCAAAGGAAGATCCGATGGGATTTAGGGAGGACCACCATGATTCACAGTTGCCTCAACTGGAGCCATAGAAAGACAAACCAATGTTGTAGAAGCTGATGCATCTTTACTAATTGGAACCAGAGGAGTCCATTTAAGTCTAGCCAATATGTGCAGAAGTAGCTCCTAAACTAAGGGCATGATATTAGAGGCTGGAGATGGTGAAACATAGCGTGTAGGCCTCTCTTGCTCAAACTTAAGCTCTTGAGGTAGTGATCTTGTCTATCTCCAAGGCGAAGCTTCCCCTCTGGCATGTCCTTGGTCCTAGGCCCTATCTCGAACTCTACCTCGTCCTTGAGTGGGAGCCACATCAGCTACCTCAGGCTCTCACACAGAATGATATGATCTAGTAACTTAGTAACTGACATATGTATAGAAGGAGCAAATTAGACACTTCAAAAATAGGTAATACAAGGAAACATATGAGTAGAATCACGAACAAAACGTTTCCTATCAAGTATCACATTGCCGTGTGATGATGGGCATGGACATCTACACACCATTCCACGAGACTTTACTAGACACTCTGCTCTTCATGCACAAGATCAACGAACCTAGAGCGGTGATACAAAATTTTTCAAGAAAAAATGGATCATAACTAAAAGAAAAGGAAATAAAGCGGAAACTTTCTCTACATAACGTAACAAATCTCCAAAAATCTGGAGTCATGAGTACAAGATCACCTAATCAATACAGAAGTGTAAATACACATGTCTAAAAGAAATACATGGTTGTCTCATAGGATCTGATACAAGTATGAAAACAAATAAAGAAAATCCCAAAAATACACGATGACACGAAGTCTGAGCCTTACTGGTATGACCAAGATAGATGGATAATAACTCAGCTAGAGTGATTAACTACACTGTGTAGACAATTTGCAATAAGGAAGTAAAGTAGGAATAAGCACACTGAAGTGTATCAAGTAGGTTCAACCGACTAGGTAAGAGAAATAGAAACAAGTATGTAATAACAAAGAATCCTATCGTTGCATCTAAAAAGGTTACTACACAACTAAATATATACATAATAATAAATCAAGGTAACTTAAATATCCTATAGTTCCATGAAACAATAAATGTGAATCTGATGCACAACTCATCAATCGAAACGCCAAGTTTTCACAACCTCGCCACTTGCTCGTGGTCATGTTAATAGCAGAAAGCCTCCACCTTGACACCAGCTCGTGGTCAAGGAAATGTCAGAATGTCTCCACCTTGGCACCTACTCATAGTCAAGGAGAGATATAAGAATATGTCCACCTCGCCACTTGTTCGCGGTCAAGGAAATACCAGAATGCCTTCACCTTGCCACCTGCTCGTGTTCAAGGAAATATCATAAAGTCTCCACCTCCCCACTTGCACTTTTTCAAGGAAACATTATGATGTCTCCACCTTGCCACCTGTTCGAGTCAAGGGAATATCATAATGTCTCAACCTTGTCACCTACTTGGGTCAAGGAAATATCATGATGTCTCCACCATAGCACCGGCTCATCAAGGAGTAACATAATGTCTCCACCTTGCCATGTGCTCGTGGTAAGAGAAATATCATAACGTTTCCACCTTTTCACCCACTAGGGTCAAGGAAATATCATAATGTTTCAACCTTGGCACCTGCTCATGGTTAAGGAGATATAAGAATGCCCTACACCTTCTCACCTACTCATGATCAAGGAAATAACATATTGTCTCCCCGTTGAACCTACTCGTTGTTAAGGAAATATAATAATGTCTCTACCTCGCCACCAGCTCGCATCAAGGGGGTGGTATTGGTGTGAAGCATAATATCCTTGCCTCCTTCCCGGGTCAAGGGGAAAGCACATGGAACATACAATAAATGTAAATCAATAATGCAACCTAGGTATGCATGAAAACATGTATAAAAACATTAAAACTAGAATTCCAATGCATGAAACTCGTAATAATAATATGTAGCCAAGAAAAACTATCAAGTTTCACAGCTATTGCCCAAAGCATCAACACATTTCTTATCCTCATAATTATCTCAATGGTCAAGAGTATCAATAATATCGGACCTTACTCGTTCCAATAGTGCAAGTATATCTACAGTACCGGACCTCACTTGTCCCAATTAGACATATAAACCTCAAAGACATCTGACCAACCATCAATTCCAAAATAATTACTCAAATAGTCTCAAGTCTCATTTAGTCACATTTAATTTCAAATCACCATCATTCCATCATAATTTATCTCAGTTCATCTGCAAGATCAAAATTATACCATAATTTGGTTAAACCAGAATCACATTCCCATCATATCTCAAACATATCCACCCATTACACAAATATCAATCTAGATCTCACAATTATCACATGAAAATGATCAATAACCCAAATCTAGTCCAAAAAAGGTTTGTTGAACCAACATTGATGTCGAAACCACACTCGGACAAGCTCTCAATCAACTCAAGTCTCCAAATGATCCCCGGATCAATCAATCACTTCAACAATAGACAGTAATGCATTAAGAGATGAAGTTTGATGCCCATATTGGCATCAATTAGGCTTAGGGGCAAAATGGTCAAATTTAGGGCTAAAATCTAAAGTTCCTAATTTTGAAAATAACTTTTAAAACCAAGTTGTACACAAAAATTGAGTTCACTGGTGAAAATCCCACTAAATGCAAGCTTATATTGAGTAAGAAATCAACCTTTAAAGTTTAGAAATCATGGTCTAGAAATCTCCATTTTTGAACATTGACACTCATAAATTTGAATACAAAATCAAGATAAATCTTATGGAAAATACTGAGAAAGGTTTTACGAATGCTTACCCAACAAATATCTTTGAAAATCTTTCTTCAGAAAAACCTCAAAAAGCTTTGTAATTTGAAAATAGATTAAAAATGGTGTTTCCCAAATTTTAATCTTCCCAACTACAAAACGTTCTCTGCAAACGCGGGTGGGGTCCCGCATAGTGTTTGCTACCAAAACGAACTCCATGGTTGCGAAGACCAACCCATAAACATCGAGAGTAAAAAGGTTGGGGGTCACTCAAATGCCAACACTTTGCGAACTCGCGACTTCATCCTAGAATGTGGAGCATAGAGACACCATGACCTCCGCAAATATGGAGGCTTCTCCACAAACGTGTAGAAGAGAAGCACCTGCATTAGAAGATAGAAAACACAAGAAACAAAGTCTAAATACCTTATTCTGAATGAACCCCAAGAACTCATCCAAACTCAAAATTTCATAAAACAAATATGTACCTATAACAGAAACAACAATCTCGACATAGCGGGATCATCATAAATCAGTTTCATGGCCTCCTCAGCATATTTACCTATGCAAGTCGATAAAACTGGTTTTAAACCAGGAATATCAAAACTGTCCTCGGCAAGTCCAAAAATTATTAGAAGATCATTTCGAGTATTAGTTTCACCATCCAGAACTAGCAAAACTGTCAAAATTCTAAACCGAGCTTCTGTATCCCAATTGTTGACCATAGTAAAATCTTGATTCTGGAAACGACTAAAATCACAACTTCAGAATTAAATACTTCATTCTAACTGCAAATATAGTTTTGCAACTTCCTATCCTTCAATTTAACATTATGAAGCTCATGGAATCTACGGATCCCTGATCCGACCTTCGAAACTCAAAATGACACAAAAACTCACTTTTCAGCAACTTAAGCTTTAAAAAATGCCAAAACTCATATTCTCAACCTTTAAAACTCAGAATCTCAATTCCAACCATACAGATAGTTCATGATAGGCCTAAAGCAACTTACGAAAGAGTAAAATAGTAATTTTTACAAATAAGGCCAATAATGACAGATCGGGTCATTACATTTAATGGAGGAAAAATCTAGTTTGGGGGTGAGGAAACCAAAACCGTAGGTTGTCCTTATTGCTTGAAAGCCTTGGAAATCTTTGAGAGTGTTTTTGTGAGGAGCTTGAGACTTAGAGTGTGAGAATGAATTGGAATAAGGTCATGTAGGGTTGTATAAGGCTAGAAGGGCTCATTTGAGGCTAAAATAACCATGGCATAGGCTTAGAAGATTAGGAAAGGTTGATGCGCTCTTTAAAATTCTTACTAGACAGGACTATGAGACCTGGATTAAGGATCATAGTCTATCCTACAAGCCATAAGAATAGGGTTTGGTTTGATGATATTTTTGAATCCTCAGAAAATGCCTCTAATCCTAAACTTATGACACCACTTATGCCTCGTAAGTCTAAGTACAGGCTATCTGATAACTCATACCTCGCATCTCATAAAATAATGTTTTTACCACGTCTTTACTTTGTCCACGAGGAAAAGTTATGGTCCATGTATTTTGTTACCATTCACAGATCACTTCGTACGTAGATAATCCTACAAACTTGAGCTATTGGAAAAGCACAGTTAGGGACCACGAGCTTATGTATGACTCATATATCAACATACGGCCGTAAGACCCCCCATGATAACCACTGCTACTAAGAAAATTCCAGAATTCATTTCTTTGGCACTTTTCATGCTTTACATAGGATGGGCCATTCATCATCAAATAACCAGAACCATTTCCCATTGTCTTTTAATCACAAATGTAGTGTTAAGAAACTCATGTCATCTAGGTACAATAATCACTTTCATATACATAAAAATGGGCAAGATATCCATATTGCATCATCTATTCATTATTTATTACCCATTTCATTGTCTTTCAACATTTGAGTCATCACCGACACATTAAGTAATAATAATAATGTAACATAGTTCTACTCTTTAAATTACCTTTAGTCATCATAGTTTAGGATAATTCTTCATTTGTGTTCTCACTTCAAAAGTAAATGGTTTCACAATTTCCAACAATATCACAACATAAGTATTTAGCTCGACATTTCACATAAAGAGATTCAATAGAAAATTCCATGTAATGTAATTCAAAGTTCAACAATTAGAACATCATGAAAACTTTCACATTATAAACAATGGCATCACAAGCCAATTTCACAATATCATCTCACAAGTGCAAGTAAACAAAAATAGACATTATCTCATAATTTAAATTATACATCTCACGATCTCCACCTTCCCATTATCCATTCATATTTTCTAGAATAGTTCACTACCCCTCAAGTTTCACATTGAAAGGAATTACTATGTTCAATGAACTCAACAAGGGTTAGGGTCCCCTTGCCTCAATTTACCAAATCAATCACTCAAATGGCAATTTATTCCTATTCCAAAGCGAATCTAAATCACCACAATCTACTTGAAAATGAAGTCACAATCACTATGCAAAACTAACAACACTAAAGTCAAGCATTTCGACGAAAAGGGGCAAAATCATCAAAAAAATTCACTACCGAAATTCAATGACAAAATCTAGAAATTTTTAGATGAACTACTTAATTTCATGATTAGGAAACTACCAGTGAAAACGAATATGAAAATGGAGTTAAAGAAATTCCATAATCATTTTAAGAAAATCTCAATGTTCATGAAAATTCTCAAATTTCTCATTTGAATCATCCAATTCTTATGCTAAAATCAAAGTGAAATTTATCAATAATTTTAAGGGATATGGAAAATACTTTTTCAATCAATAGCCTTTGAAAAGTCAATCACAAGGCATCCAAGCGGAGCTTGCAACGTTTGAAAATGGAGGAAATATTAAAAATGAGAGTGTAGAGATCTGAAACCTCCCCCCAAGTCGTTAAAGAAACATAAGTGTAGAAAAAGTGACATCAGAAAATTAATCTCAGGCGTTGTTAAACCGACGGATAGGTTGCTATAGCAACTTTCTTATTGCAATCGGTCAGTTACTATAGTGATGTCGGAAAAACAGCCAAGCCCTTGGCTATAGCGAGTGCTGCACCAAAACAAAAAAAAACTTCTTTTTCAATAATTTAAGACCCAAAATCAATGCCCAGAATTCATATAGAACCCTATATAAACAAACTATGTCTGTAACCTCAGTAAATTTGACATTTCAGATTAAATAGAATCATCAAAAGTTTAATACGAGGCCTTCTTGACCATAAACCCAATTAGCACCATAATTATAACTTAGGCCACTTGAAAGTTTCTAGCACTAAAATAACTTCTTGAGACTATTTGAACAATCAAAATAAACATTTGAGCACCAAAACTCCAAATTTTAAGCAACCTAAAACATTAACTCAAGTTCCAACTCCATACCTAAAATCCACATAACAACACAATTTGGTTTTCAACACTCCTAGACCAATTACCATATTTAAGAACTCATGAAATCGATGAAATTCCATCTTGGCACTCAAATCCTTTAATGACTGAAAATTTTAAAATTAGGCAATTCAAGCCTTAAAAATTCAATCTTTAGAAAAAATTTCAACTTTACCCAAAATTATTGAAAACAAACTTTTACAACCAAACCAACCTGAGTAAACACCGCTAACATGAAGGGCAAAAATTTAGTTTTGTCAAAAACGGAAAAATTATCTTCAGAGTCATTACATCTGGTAGGTTCATATCTCATAACATCTCGGACCCTTGTTACTGGTTTAGCTACTTAGGGAGGAAGACCAACCTCCCAATTTTCTTGGTTACCAAAAACATGGGTCAACATAATAAAAGCGACTCGAAACACCACTTGTGTCATTCCATCCTCATGTGGCGTAGAAGGGGCTTGGTGTTCATTCATTTCCTCTTGCAAAGGAGCGCATCTTGGTGGCACAATCTAGAAAATGCAAACAAAACATCATTAGGTTAGGGAAACCTTAAAAAACTCATAAGGCATAACCTGAATTATGAAGAGAGGAAAATTTCCTAAATACCACATAGCCTTTCATTCGAGATTGTGTCGCATTTCACAACCATGAATAAGACCATATTTGATGCACTATGTTGGACATACAAGGAATATTTTGTAACAACCCTCTAATTTATAGTCTTGGGAAATTGGAAGTCCATGTTTTTGTTGAAGCTCTGATCCAACGAGCCACTATAGAAGTATCCATGGGTCGTAGGTGGTCTCATGGACAGTGTCTAAGGAAAATGAAAAATTGAGAAATTTTTGGGAGTTGACATAAGTGATACTAGACAGACCATATAAAGAACCACGACCCATTAGAAGGTCTTGTAGGTAGAGGCCCTAAGGAATACAAAATTTATCTAAGTGTGAAAACATTGTATGGAAAGACTTATGACCTGTAAGGTGAACGATGGGCCGTCTGTATGTACAAGGAAAGGTACTGACTGTATGTTTATCCATGGCCTGTAGGAGGTGTTTCGTGGACGGCTCCAGTAGTTTTTATTAAAGGGTATTTTTGACGTTTTCAATCCATCTAAGCCCTAAATTGTGTCATTTTTGCTACCATAACTTGCTTAACTGACCTAACCTATATAAAATCATATTTCTAATTAATTTAAAGCTTTTAACTCCCAAATTTCTCTCAAAGGTTCCCAATAATTATCTCACTAAGTTAAGGGTTCTATTAAAGCTTAAGCTTGCAGGTTTGATTAAGGATTTCAAGATTTTCTTCAAATATTCTATGCATTTTACTTAAGGTATGTAGAACTTCATTCATAGATTACTTTTAGCCATGAAACCCAATCCAAGACCTTTTTTTATAATGACTTCATGATGATTTCTTATGAACTTTTAATCTATGATTCTCAATGCATTAATTGTGATCCCTATATAATGATTATGACTCATTATTCATGAATTATGATGACTAATATGATGGATATGATTTTCAAGTGAAAGTATGTGTTTTCAAAGTATGCATGATTAGGTCTTAATGATGTGATGTGGATTCCTTTATTAATAATCTAATTTGATTTCATTTGCATGTTTTCTCTAAAACTCCTACTCAATTGCTTTTTGACTCAAATGTCCATGACACCATGCTTAGCCCTAGTCTCCAATGGTTAAGCTATGAATTTCTATGACTATAAAATTAAGTATATAAATCATTTTATAAATGATGATGATGATATTATGACAACGATGATGTTATAAAAGCCACGATGATGCAATGATAAAGAGAGTGATGAAACCTCTAATTTTTATGATGATGTTAAGGTGCAAATGTCTACCTGCACAATGATGAAAGTAATGTATATGGACTGCTCTTATTGCATGATGTTTTCATGAAAGCTAAATGACTATTTATAAATTATGAATGTATGATTTTAATACAAGTATGAACCATGTTATAAGTTATATATATGCTTTCCCTAAATATGACTTAGAACCGAGTGGACTTGAGTGAGGGGGACTACCTCCGAGGGTCCTTATATAACTCATCAAGTCTCATAACTATGTGTAACCATTAGATCGACGTGCATGTATTATGCCTTATAGGTATGCTATTGGATCCAATTAGCTTATATTATGGATACTCACCGTGTTAACATAGTGCCTAAAAGATGGAGTCAAATAATGGTTCACACCATGCTAGGACAGAGCCTATAAGATGAGGATCGAGTTTACCTTGGCAAAATAGGCTTCTCTTAGCTTGATGTAGAGTGAACGTCAAGATTCTTTGTAATAGTTCACATGGTCTTATAAGTATGTTATGGTCTTATTCCTACATATGTATGTTAAGATCAAATAACAAGGAATACTTCTTTGCCTATATGATCTAATCATGTAGGTACAAATGATGAGGTGATTATTTCATTTCGTGGCTACATTTGGATTTTTTGTTTGATGATTCGTTGGTGAATTCCCATGCCTCGAGAACAAGCTTTTTGATGTTTTTCCTTTATGTTGAGATTTTATCATTTTCAATCTTTTCATTTATATCCTGAGGGTGAGCTAGTGAACTATGTGCTAGTCCTCGCCGAGATCTATAATGTAGAGGCATAAGTTGGACCGTAATGGATTGATGTATATTCCCCTAGAAGAACTATGACTTTTATTTTGATGAACATCCACTTGCTTATTCTCTATTTGTGCTTATTTTACCTTGTGAATGCTTGGATAGGATGCCTTTGAGTGACACATTCGTCGTCTCATGGCTAGGCCCTAGGTCTGGGTCATAATAAAACTGGTACCTAAGTATACGGTTTGAAAGCATCTTAGAGAGTCCAACATGCCGCGTCGAGTAGAGTCTTGTTCATTTGTGTGAAGAGTTCCACCCCCATGAAATCTATGAGACATTTTATGAAAACTTTGCTTCATTGTATTCTATGTAGTGCCCTCAAAGTTTTTAAATCCTAATGCTTATCCCTAGGTGTTTTAAAAAATAGCTCATTGACGTGCCCCATCACCAAGGTGAAATAATGCTAATGCGAACCAATATCCTCTAGCTCCCTAAGTTCCTCAAGCCCCTTAAGTGGAACAAGTGTCTAATTATGAGTTTAGACCTGCAATCACCATGTTTTCTCAAGTCATTGCTTCTCCAAGGACTCCTACTTCGACTTCGAGGTTAAGGGTTTTTTTTGGAATGAATCCCCAGAGTTTTTTGTGTAAAAGTTGACGAAGATCCACAAGTGTTCATTGATGAGGTGTAGAAGGTGGTAGAGATTATGGGGGTTTCTTCAGATGAAAAAGTAGAATTGGCAATTTATCAACATAAAGGAGTGGCTCAAGTTTGGTTTACTCAATGGAAGTATGAGAGGGTTTTTCAAGATGCCATTTTTCGAAAGATGTTTAAGATCGTTTTTCTTGATTATTTCTTCCCACTTGAGCGAAGGAAAGCTAAGGTGATGGAATTCATGAACATGAAGCAAGGTGGTATCAATGTGAGGGAGTATGCCCCCAAGTTCACCAAGATGTTCAAATTTGCTCCTTCCTTGGTAGCTAACTCTAGGGCCTGCATGAATAAATTCACTTTGGGAGTATCCGACTTAGTTAAAATGGAATGCAAGGCTACCAAGCTCATCAAGGAAGTGGACATCTCTAGACTCATAACATATATTGAACAAGTGGAGAGTTCGAAGTTGCAAAAGATGAGAACAAGGGAGTCCAAGATGCATTGTTATGATGCTGGGTTTTCCTATGGTACGTCCAGTATTGGACGATACCAACTATGCCAAGCACCTTCTAAAGGTGCTCCTCAATGGTTTGATAAAGAGAAAGGAGCCATACCAAAGGCTCAAGTTGATTTGGCGAACGGTGGTGCTATTCCTTCTAGATATCAAAACTGTGGGAGGAACCATGGTTGTTAATCCTTGAGATGTTTCGGTGCATGCTTTGTAGTGGAAAGATGGGGCATAGAATTGCCAAATGTCCTAATGTTGTTAATAAAGATAAGGAAGGGTGTTCCCTAGGTCAAAGAGATTAAAGAGGGCAAGTACAACAAGGTGCCAAAGTTCAAGGTGGTGGTCTATTTGGTAACCGATTATACTAGATCGGAGATTGATGAGGATCCTTGTGTGGTTACCAGTATGTTTAATGTCTTTGACCTTGATGTATACGCTTTTCATGACCTCGGTGCCAATATGTCTACTGTTACTCCTTCTGTTGCCATAATGTTTGACCTATCTAAGAATGTGTTGTTAAAGCCTTATTCGGTCTATACTCCTATTGCTAAGTCAATGCTAGCTAAGAAAGTCTATCGAAATTGTTTGTGTTGGTCTTACATAATGTCTTCCTATGTGATTTAATTGAGCTTGATATGACTAATTTTGATGTTATTCCTTGTATGAATTTATTGCATGCATCCTATGCTTCTATTGATTTTAGAACCCGCAAGGTCACATTTCGAGTTACTACTAAGCCTTCCCCTAAATGGAAGGGAACCAATTCTGTGTTGAAAGAGAATTTTGTCTTTTATATATGAAAGCTATGAAAGTAATTTCCAAAGGTTTTCTATATCATGTAGTCCAAATCATGGATGTTGAGTCTCATGTCCCTACACTTAATTCGGTTCCCATAGTAAATATCCTCAATGTCTCTCCAAAGGACATACATAGTATTCCTCTTGTACGGGAAATTGATTTTGGAAATTTTCTTTTGCTCGACACCAAGCCTATTTTTTTACCTCTATATTGAATGGCCCAAATGGAGTTAAAAGAATTGAAGGAACAATTGAAAGACTTTCTTGATAATGCATTCATAAGTCCTAGTGTGACACCAAGTGGTGCTCCCGAATTGTTTCTAAAGAGGAAGGATTGTACACTTTGGTTGTGTGTGGATTATAAGAAATTGAATAAAGTAAATATCAAAAACAAGTATTCACTTTCAAGATTATTTGATAAACCACAAGGTGCAAGCTACTTTTCTATGATTGATCTTGGTCTAGATATCACTTACTGAGGGTAAACGAAGATGAAATCCCAACGATAAAATTTAGAACTCGGTATGGTCATTTTTAAATTTTTTGTTATGTCATTTGGTCTAACAAATACAACTGCCGCTTCTATTTATTTGATAAACAGGATTTTCAAACCATACTAGGACATGTTTGTGGTGGTATTCATAGATGATATATTGGTGTAATCACCAGATGTAATGGACCATCTATACCATTTAATGATTATGTTACAAATATATTCAGAGAGAGACAACTCATTGTAACGTTTAGCAAGTGCGAATTTTATTTAAGAGAGGTGGATTTTCTCGGTCAAATTATTTTAGGTTATGATATTAGAGTTGACCCAAAGAAACCAAAGGTGGTGAAGGATTGGCCTAGACTATTGTTTCCATCCGTCATTAGGAGCCTTGTGGGTTTGGCTGGATATTATAAAAAGTGTGTTGAGTGGTTTTCCTCCAGTGCTTCTCCTTTGACAAGGTTGACCCAAAAGAAGGTGAAATTCCAACTTTCCAATGAATGTCAGAAGAGTTTTCAATTGTTGAAGGATTGTCTTACTTTGGCTCCTATTCTGAAATTGCCCGATTATCCGAATGGTTTTATTTTTTATTTTAATGCCTCACATATTGGTTTAGGATGTGTGTTCATGCAATATAGAAAGGTTATTTCCTATGCTTCAAGGCAATTGAATGTGCGTGAAATGAACTCTCCGATGCATGATCTTGAGTTGTTGGCCATTGTGTTTTCACTAACGATTTGGCAAAACAGTTGATATATGTAACATGGGGTACATGATGGTTCATTCACTGACCTAAGAGTTTGCAATATGTGTGTAGCCAAAGAGATTTTAATTTGTTAGAACTTTTGAAGGATTATGACATAAGTGTGATGTACCACTACGGTAAGGCTAATGTTGTGGCCAGTGTATTAAGTAGAGTGTTGATGGGCAGGTAGCATAGGTTAAGAGTGGAAATAAAGATCCGATCAAAGAATAGCACCATTTAGCTTGTTTGGGTATAAGATTGAGTAGCTTGAGTAATGGTGGCTAGGCACTAAATATGTGGGACCTTATGAGATTATAAAGAGAATGGAGAAGATAGCCTATGAATTAGATTTTACTATGGAATTAGCTATGGTTCATCCTGTGATTCATATTTCTTCGCTTAGAAAGTTCTTCGGTGATCCTAACTCCATTGTTCCATTGAATAATGTGTCTATTGAATAGGATTTGACTTAAGAAGAAATATTGGTTGAGATTTTGGACCGATAAATGAAGAAGATGAGAAATAAAGAGGTTGCATCTATCAAGGTATTGTGGAGAAACAAACAAGTTTAATCTGCTACTTTGGAGGCTAAAGCGAACATAATGAAATGATAACCTTGCCTCTTTTCTTCTAATTAAGCCTAAGGTACTTAATGTGTTTCTTGTTATGTTTTATGAATGCATGATCATGAAACTATTTTTGAATTATATTTGAGGCATAACTTTGATGATTTTATGAAAATGATTATTAAGTTGCATTTTTACATTTGTGATATGATGATGACTATGTTCCTACTCTATTCAAGCGTATTTCTCTCTCATTCAAGTGTGAATGATCCTAAGGGGGAGATACTGTAACACCTCTCATGTTTATAGGCTTGGAAAACTTGAATTCTAGGTTTTCGTTGATGGTATGATCCTATGAGCTAGTATAGGGCCCGTAGAAGCATTCATGGGTCATAGGTAGCCTTATGGACAGTACCCAAGGGAAATGGAAAATTGAGGAATTTTTGGGAGTTGACTTACGTGATACTACACAGACCGTATAAAGAACCACGACCCTTCACAAGCACTCATACGTAGAAGCCTTGAGAATTTGTTTAAGTATGGAAATAACTTACAAAAGGGCTTACGACCCGGTAAGTTAAACGACAGGTCATATTGCATGTTTGTAACTTTGAAGCTGCAATTCCAATAGCCCAACCTTTGTGACACCCAGTTCAATGAGGCAAGGTACAAATCATAAGTGCATCCATTATCGTAGGATAGGTTTTGTGGATGGCTCTAGTAGTTTTTAATGAAGGTTGTTTTTGAAATATTAAATTTGTCTAAGCCCTAAGCTACGTCATTTTGGCTACCCTAACTAACTTAACTGACCTAACCTCTTTAAAATCCTAGTCCTAATTCATTCAAAGCTTTTAATTCCTAAATTTCTCTCTAGGATTCTCAATAATTCTCTCTCTAAGTCAATGGTTACATTGAAGCTAACGCTTGATGGTTTGATCATGGATTTCCAGATTTTCTTCTCAAATTCTAAGGATTCTACTCGAGGTATGGCTTTATTCATGGATGAGTTTAATTCATGAAGCACAATCCAGAACCTCAATTTATCCAAATTTCATGATGATTTCTTATGGGATTTTGAGCTTTGATTCCTAATGCATGAATTATGATCCCTATATGATAATTATGACTAATTATTCATGAATTATGATGAATTACATGATGGATATAATTTTTAAGCAAAAGTATATATTTTCAAAGTATGCATGATTAGGGCTTAATAATGTGATATGGGTTCCTTTATTAATGATCTAATTTGATTTAATTTGCATGTTTTCTCTACAAATCCTACTAAGTTACATGATTTTTACTCGAATGTCCATGAGCCCGCACTTACCCCCAGTCTCCCATGATGAAGCTATGAATTTTTATGCCTATGACGATGGTATTATGAAATTGATGATGCTATAAAAGCTATAATGATTCTATGACAAAAAGGGTAATGAAAAACCTAATATTAATGATGTTAAGGTGGGATGGCTACCCACACTATATGTAAGCAAAGTAGATGGACTATTCTTATGACATGATGTTTTCATGAATGCTATGATTACTACTGTCGAATTATAGAAGTATGATTTTAATGCAAGTGTGAACTATATTAAAAGTTATGTATATGTAGGATTTATGTATTCCATGAGACATGACTTAGCATCAGGTGGTTTGTTTGAGCGGGACTGTCTCTAAGGGTCCTTATATAAATCTTCAAGTCCAATAACTATGTGCCACCATCGAAAGGATGTTTATGTTTTATGACATAAAGGTATGCTATGGTATCTAAATAGCTTATGTGAGGGATACTCACCGTGGTAGGATAGAGCCTAAAGGGTGGAGTCAAATTATGGCCCTCACTGTACTAGGAGAGAGACTATGAGGTGAGGATTGAGTATACATTAGCAATGCGGACTCATCTTAGATTGATGTAGAGTGAACATCAAGATTCCATGTAATAGTCTGCATGGTCTTATATGTCAATTATGGTCTTATTCCCACATATGTAAAAGTTATGAAAGGATTTGATGATGCGTCTTCTCATGATTTTAAACGTACATAGTCACAGACATTGTGTCCTTATCCTATTGATTATCATTATGCATATTGATATTATTATTATGTCCTTTTATTCATGGCATACCTACATACTTAGTACATTTCATATGTTAAAACATACTTCTTTGCCTATATGATCTAACCATGTAGGGAGGTATGATAAGGGGACTATTCCCTTTCATTACTAGATTCGAGATTTGAGCTTCAAGACTTGTTGGTGAGTTCCATGTCTTGGGAACAAGATTTATGATGTTTTTTTTATTTTAAGACTTTATCATTTTCATTATTTTATAGTATGTCTTGGGGATGAGCTACGTGCTTTTCCCTATAAATATCTATGATGTAGAGGTATGAGTTGGACTTAAGTGGATTGATGTATATTCCCCTAAGGGAACTATGACTTTTATTTTGAAAAACATCCACTCGCTTATTCTCTTATGAATGCTTATTTTACCTTATGAATACTTATGATATGAACATGAGACTTGGATGATGCAAGGACCCAAACTTTGTTAGACTTTAATGGATTTTGGAAAATTTGGATTCAGAAAGTTTTGAACCAAGGTGGTGCTTCATGGAGGACTTTGCGGTTCGTGCGGTGCTTGAGGGACCGTGTGGAACCTCCTAGATGTGGCCCTTGGTCTTGTGTGGGGTGTGAGGGCCTTAATGTGATGTTTCAAATAAAGGCATACCACACTTGGACCCCACACAATCCGTGTGAGGCCATGCATACTATGTGGTGGACCGTGTGGTATCCTTGGGCTTGAGACTCCATAGTTTTCAGCCTAAGAAAAGTGGTACGGCCCTTCTCATGGACCATTTGGCTCTTCACGGTCCGTGAAACCCTTCCATATGGATGTCGGAGTGAAATTTTTTTAAAGTATTAGATCATTATCTTGGAACTTAGTCGTGAAGACTTTTCCTATGTGAAGTGGTACGGAGAGGTACATGGACCGTATGGCTTGGTACGATTCGTACCATTTTTCGTGTGAGGAGCCTACATTGAATTTTCTAAGGTATGAAATCTTCAAGCTCAAGCTAAGTTCACTTTCAAGCCCTCAGCTCAAGATTATTTATGTGGTTTAGGGTCATCATGGGGTTCCATAATCAAGTCAAGTCCAAAGGAATTCCATCGGCTAAAGAATCGGTAGAAATGTCAACTTTAAATGATCACATCTCTTAGCCCAAATAGAACTGTGTGTCCCACGACCAACAAAATTTAAGCTCTTCGTATCATATTTCCAACGCGTCCTTGTTCCCCTCATTCCTAGTTCGGATCAAGATGTTATGCCCGTTTTTGTAATGCCCGCCCGTGTAGAGTATCCTTTGAATTGGTCCAGTATGATTTCACGGGAGGGTTTTGTGGTCCATGTGAATTTGTACGAACTAAGATACCATTTCTCGAGACCCCTAGAAAGAAATTTTATTCCACTTCACTAATGGTTTGTTTTTTGTAATTATGGCTTCTCCTAAGGGACTTTTATGACATCCTATGCTATCATAAGACCTCCAAATGACCTAAACTCTATTTCTCTCACTCAAATTCATTCTTACACTTAGAATTATATTGAACTCTCCTAAAAACATTCTCACGAACTCTTGTGAAGATTAAGCTTGGGTATCAAGGGAAAACTCTTTTCTCCATCAAATTTCATCTTGAATCTCCTCCATTAACCAAGGTATGTGGGATTGATTCTTGGTACCTTTCAACCAAGAAGATCAAAACTCTTTTCAATAGAATTTCGTGGAATTTTGCTTACTTAATATGGGTTTTGAAGATTATTGTATATTAAATTCAATTGAAGTATAGGCTATACTTATTTGATTATTTTAAGTTGATTTAAGCCCTAATATGTTGGATTACATTATTATTATGAATATCTTAATGTGCATTGTCTCTTTAAATTTTTATCTAAGCATGAGTGATCTATATTCAATTACCCATGCTATTCTCACATCATTCACGGGCATATGCATTCATGAAAATTGGATTTTCTTAAAATTATCGAATGGGTTAAGCCCAATTATGTTATGTATGGGATTTCGATAAGATATTGGTTATGACAAGAATGTGATCATATAAGTGTATATTATTATTGGTTATTTTAGCTTATTGGGTTCTTGCACCATATTTCCATGTACTTGACATATTCCTATGCATGAGAAGCGTGATTATGAACTATGATTTAACTTTTGAGCCTAAGAATGATTGATTATGAAAAATGGTTGGCTTTTAAGCCTAAATATGCATTGAAATATTTTCAAATTACAATTGCCTCTTTTGAAAGCATGTATATGTATAAGTATTCTCGTGTGATGTTTTGACTTATAACCGATTGATTCAAGGCATCAAGACTATCCCTAAGGGTCATCTCCCTTTCCATTAACCGTGTGATAACTTAAGAATAGTAACCATCACCGAAATGATCGGATCATATAGGATGGTTATTCATTTATTGATAGGATATGATATCAAAAATCCTTCTTAATTTATTGGGTCGTACGGAAGGTGTCCATCCACCAAATGACCAGGTTGTAAGTTCTGATGTGGATTACCTTTGCAAGTAATCTTATCCTACTAATCGGAGGTCTTCATCAGACTAATTCCTATTATGAGTCACATGAGTTTTATTTGTTGGTTATAGTGCATCCCAACTATACATGAGCATTATGGCATTTCATGCATCATGGAATTTATGGCATTTTGTTATATTACTTTTCCTTGCTATATATCTCTTTCTATACTATGTGCCCTTGTCATCTAACATTGAATGCAGGTTTGATAAGTCAAATGCATTGCATGCCCGCATACTTAGGATATTAGAATGAACTAACAAATATTTTTTTCCTACACGATCTAACCTTCTAGGGGACTGGAGACTACCTTCATCTACTGTTTTACGGCTAGATCGGATTTGAGAAAGAGTTGTGGTGAGTTCTATCTTCAAAGTACAAGCCACAATCTATCTACCGTATGTTGATTTCATTTTTCTGTTTACTTTGAGGCTGAGCCCGCGACATGTCTTGGCCCTCGTCATATTCTATGACTAGAGACATAGTAAGACAACTTGTACACTTTTATCGGATCTATATGTTATATGTTGTATTTGGAGCTTTTGATTATGCTTATCTATTGGATATGGCTATTATGGATTGATTATGATAATTATGTATGTTTTTAAATAGAAATTTAGAGGATCCTATGTCCCATATCGCCCCTATAGAGTGAGTCATACTTACCCGCCTTTTAGTTTTTATGTGCTATGTGAACCTATGTTAATCCCTTATCCCTATGTTATCCCCATGGCGTGAGTCCTACTTTTCTGTCCCTTAGCACTATGTGTTTACTATTAATATATATATATGCACTTTCGAACTGATCATGTGAGTATGGATACTTGAGGCTTGTTTGGACACTCACAGGTTTCGATTCACCATGTCACTCCTAGACCCTAGGTCCAGGTCGTGATAGAGATGGTATCAGAGCACTAGGTTTATAAATTGCCATCAGAGTGTAACATGCCGCATCAAGTAGAGTCTTATTCATGGGTGTGAAGCGTGCCACATCTATGGGTAAGAGGCTACAAGGTGTTTTAGGTAATGTTTTTAATTATTCATATCGTGCCATGGAGCCTGTCTTAATATTTCCCATCTCCATAGCTACCTACCGAATAGGGATAATTACTTTGGGCCCGTAATACAATCCAAGTAAGGAAGATGTTGTAGTTGATCTTATTGATGAAGTCAAAAAGGAGTTGGTGAAGGATGTGCATTGTTTGACTAGCTTGCTCCTTCGGATATTCAAAGTTTCTTGGATTGGATGGTTATTATAGAAGGTTTGTTGAAGGTTTCTCATCTATTGCATCTCCATCAACAAAGTTACCTTAGTAGAAGGTCAAGTTTGTATGATCATATGAGTATGAGAAGATTTTTCACACATTGAAAGATTGGCTTACATTGGCTCCTATGTTGACTTTACCGGAAGGCTTAGATAGGTTGGTGGTGCATTGTGATGTTACTTGGATTAGGTTAGGTGATAGCTTATGCATCACGGCATGTGAAGGTTAAAGAGCATAATTACCTGACTCTATTTGTGGCAATGGTGTTTGACTTGATGATTTGGAGACACTATTTGTATGGGGTGCATGTGGATGTTTTCATCGACCTCAAGAGTTTGCAATATTTGTTCACTCAAACCAATGTTAACTTGAGACAAAGGAGATTCTTGGAACTCAATAAGGACTATGACATGAGTGTAAATATCATCTTGGCAAGGAAAATATTGTAGTCGATGCTCGTAGTAGGCTATCTACGAAAAGTGTGGCTCATGTTGATGAAAGAAAGAAAGCATTGGTAAAAGATGTTCACCGTTTTGATAGATTGGGTGTTAGGTTGGCCGACTCTAATGATGGTAGTATTCATGTTAAGAATGGGGTCAAATCTTCTGTGGTTATTAATGTTAATGCTAAGAAAGATCTAAATTCATCATTGGTTGAGTTGATGAATTTAGTTGCGAGAAAAAGATAGAGTCCTTCTCCCAATGGGGAGATGGTGTGCTTCGATGTAAATTTCGCTTTTGTGTTCTGGATGTGGACGATCTTAGGAGGGTGATGATGAGTGAATCCCATAACTCTAATTATTTTTCTCACCCGGGATCTATTAAGATGTATCGGGACTTAAGGGAAGTGAATTGGTTGCATGGCACGAAGAAAGACAAAACATAGTTTGTATTTGAATGCCATCATTCTCAACAAGTGAAGGCAGATCACCAAAGGGCCGGTGGTTTGACTCAATATATTGAATCTCCTAATTGGATGTGGGAAGATGTGAACATGGATTTTGTGGTTGATTTTCCTCAAACCCAAAGGAAATTTGACTCAATTTGGGTTATTGTTGATCGAATGACTAAGTGTTGTCATTTCCTACTGGTCTAGACTACCGTTAGTGCCAAAGGCTATGCAAGGTTTTACATCCAAGGGTTTGTAAAGTTTTAAGGTGTACCTAGTTCTATCATATCGGACTGTGGCACCCAATGTACTTCTCTTTTTGGAGGTCATTTCAAAGAGGACAAAACACTTTGGTGAAGTTGAGTCAAGAGAGGTTGAAGACGGCCCAAAGTCACCAAAAGTCCTATTTAGATGTTAGGAAGAGGGATCTTGAGTTTTATGTTGGTGATTGGTCGTATGTGAAAGTCTCACCTATGAAGAGTGTAATGTATTATGGAAAGAAAGGGAAGTTATGTCCCTCTTATGTAGGTCTTTATGTGATTGTTAGAGCGTATTGGGAATGTAGCTTATAGGTTGGATTTCCCTCTGCATTTGAGTTCTATTCACCTGGTTTTCCATTTGTTTATGTTGAGGAAATTAGTTGGTGATCCTAGTGTTATCGTTCCTTTAGAAGGTGTTGACATTGAGCAAAACTTGTCTTATGAAGAATTCTGGTTGAGATTTTGCATAGGCAAGTGAAGCAACTTCGTAACAAGGATCTTGCTTCAGTTAAGGTACTCTGGAGAAATCATCATAGGGAGAGTGCTACATGGGAGGCAGAGTCGAAGGTGACGAAATGATATCCCCATCTTTTCCAATCTACTCAAGCCTAAGGTATTAGGTATTTTCCATTAATAGTGGTCCCAGTTCTTTCACTGTTAAGTCTCATGGCATGACATGCATACACGTGCACAAAAATGATTTTTATTATGTTTTGAATCATTTAAATGCATTTTGATATGAGTTTGAAAGACTATGATTTCCAAATGATGAGATATGTATTTTACCTTTTATTAGGAAGTTTCATGTCCAGGGTCAAGCCATTCAAGCCTTGTTCTAGCACATTTGAGGATGAATGTTCCCAAAGGAGAGATAATGTAAGGACATGGATTTTTACGACTTTAATAGAACTTGGAAAATTTGGTTTCGGAAAATGTTTGAGCAAGGTGATGCTTCATGGAATCCTTTACGGTCTATATGGTGCTTTACAAACCGTGTGGAGCCTCCTAGAAGTGGCCCTTGGCCCTGTGTGTGGTGTGAGGGACTTAATGTGGAGTTTAGGTCCAAGGCATACCATACATGGGCCCCAGACGTTCCATGTGAGATCTTATGAACCGTGTGGTTGACCGTGTGGTAGCCTTAGACTTGAGACTCTAAAGTTTTGAGCCTAAGGCAAGTGGTACGGCCCCTCTCACGGACCAACTATACATGAGCATTATGGCATTTCAAGCATCATGGATTTTATGGCATTTTGTTATATTACTTTTCCTTACTACATATCTCTTTCTATACTATGTGCCCTTGTCATATAACATTGAATGCAGGTTTGATAAGTCATATGCATCGCATGCCCGCATACGTAGGATATTAAAATGAACTAACACATGTTTTTTGCCTACACGATCTAACCTTCTAAGGGACCAGAGACTACCTTCATATACTCTTTTACTGCTAGATCAGATTTGAGAAAGAGTTGTGGTGAGTTCAATCTTCAAAGTACAAGCCACAATCTATCTACCTTATGTTGCTTTCATTTTTCTTTTTACTTTGAGGCTGAGCCCGCGACATGTCTTTGCCCTCGTCATATTCTATGACTAGAGACATAGTAAGACATCTTGTACACTCTTGTCGGATCTATATGTTATGTGTTGTACTTGGAGTTGTTGATTATGCTTATCTATTGGATATGGCTATTATAGATTAATTATGATTATTATGTATGTTTTTATATGGAAATTTAGAGGATCCCATGTCCCATATCGGCCCTATAGAGTGAGTCATACTTACCCGCCTTTAGTTTTTATGTGTTATGTGAACCCAGGTTAATCCCTTATCCCTATGTTATCCCCATGGCGTGAGTCCTACCTTTTTGTCCCTTAGCACTATGTGTTTACTATTTATATGTATATACACACTTTCAAACTGATCATGTGAGTATGGATACTTGAGACTTGTTTGGACACTCACAGGTTTCGATTCACCATGTCACTCCTAGACCCTAGGTCCAGGTCGTGATAGAGATGGTATCAGAGCACTAGGTTTATAAATTGCCATCAGAGTGTAACATGCCGCATCAAGTAGAGTCTTAGTCATGGGTGTGAAGCACGCCACATCTATGGGTAAGAGGCTACAAGGTGGTTTAGGTAATGTTTCACTTTTTCATTATTCATATCGTGCCATGGATCATGTCTTAATATTACCGATCTCCATAGGTCCCTACCGAATCGGGATAGTTACTTTGGGACCGTAATGCAATCCAAGCAAGGAAGATGTTGTAGTTGATCTAATTGATGAGGTCAAAATGGAGCTGGTGAAGGATGTGCATTGTTTGACTAGCTTGCTCCTTCAGATATTCAAAGTTTCTCGGGTTGGATGGTTATTATAGAAGGTTTTTTAATGGTTTCTCATCTATTGCATCTCTATCAACCAAGATACCTTAATAGAAGGTCAAGTTCATATGATCATATGAGTATGAGAAGAGTTTTCACACATTGAAAGATTGGCTTACATTGGCTCCTATGTTGACTTTACCGGAAGGCTTAGATAGGTTGCAGGTGTATTGTGATGTTACTTGGATTGGGTTGGGTTGTATACTTATGCAAGATGGTTAGGTGATAGCTTATGCATCAAGACATGTGAAGGTGCATGAGCTTAATTACCTGGCTCGTGATCTTGAGTTAGCGACAATGGTGTTTGCCTTGATGATTTGGGGACATTATTTGTATGGGGTGCATGTCGATGTTTTAACCTACCTTAAGAGTTTTCAATATTTGTTTACTCAAACGGATGTTAACTTGAGACAAAGGAGATTCTTCGAACTCAATAAGGACTATGACATGAGTGCAAATATCATCTTGGCAAGGAAAATATTGTAATCGATGCTCGTAGTAGGCTATCTACGAAAAGTGTGGCTCATGTTGATGAAAGGAAGAAAGCATTGGTAAAAGATGTCAACCGTTTAGATATATTGGGTGTTAGGTTGGCCGACTCTAATAATGGTAGTATTCATGTTCAGAATGGGGTCGAATCTTCTGTGGTTATTAATGTTAATGCTAAGCAAGATCTAGATTCATCATTGGTTGAGTTGATGATTTTAGTTGCCGAGAAAAATGATAGAGGCCTTCTCCCAATGGGGAGATGGTGTGCTTCGATATCGATTTCAGTTATATGTTCTGAATGTGGATGATCTTAGGAGGGTGATGATGAGTGAATCCCATAACTCTCATTATTCTACTCACCCGGGATCTACTAAGATGTATCGGGACTTAAAGGAAGTGTATTGGTTGCATGGCACGAAGAAAGTCAGAACATAGTTTGTATTTGAATGCCATCATTGTCAACAAGTGAAGGCAGAGCACTAAAGGGCCGCTGGTTTGACTCAATATATTGAAACTCCTAATTAGATGTGGGAAGATGTGAACATGGATTTTGTGGTTGGTTTTCCTCAAACCCAAAGGCAATTTGACTCAATTTGTGTTATTGTTGATCGAATGACTAAGTTTTGCCATTTCCTACTGGTCTAGACTACCGTTAGTGCCAAAGGCTATGCAAGGTTTTACATCCAAGGGTTTGTGAGGTTGTAAGGTGTACCTAGTTCTATCATATCGGACCATGGCACCCAATGTACTTCTCCTTTTTGGAGGTCATTTCAAGGAGGACAAAACACTTCGGTGAATTTGAGTCGAGAGAGGATGAAGACGGCCCAAAGTTACCAAAAGTCCTATTTAGATGTTAGGAAGAGGGATCTTGATTTTTATGTTGGTGAGTATTTTTATGTGAAAGTCTCACCTATGAAAGGTGTAATGCATCTTGGAAAGAAGGGGCAGTTATGTCTCTCTTATGTAGGTCTTTATGTGATTGTTAAGGCATATTGGGAATGTAGCTTATAGGTTGGATTTCCCTCTGGATTTGAGTTCTATTCACCCGGTTTTCCATTTATTTATGTTGAGGAAATTGGTTGGTGATCCTAGTGTTATTGTTCCTTTAGAAGGTGTTGAGATTGAGCAAAACTTGTCTTATGAAGAAGTTTCGGTTGAGATTTTGCATAGGCAAGTGAAGCAACTTCGTAACAAGGATCTTGCATCGGTTAAGGTACTTTGAAGAAATCATCATAGGGAGAGTGCTACATAGGAGGCAGAGTCGAACGTGATGAAATGATAACCCCATCTTTTCCAATCTACTCAAGCCTAAGGTATTAGGTTTTTTCCATTAAAAGTGGTCTTAGTTCTTTCACTATTAAGTCTCATGGCATGATATGCATACACGTGTACAAAAATAATTTTATGATGTTTTGAATTATTTAAATGCGTTTTGATATGAGTTTTAAAGACTATGATTTTCAAATTATGAGATAAGCATTGTACCTTGTATTTAAAAGTTTCATGTCCAGAGCCAGGCCATTCAAGCCTTGTTCTAGCACATTTGAGGATGAATGTTCCCAAAGGAGAGATAATGTAAGGACCAGGACTTTTATGACTTTAATAAAGCTTGGAAATTTTGGTTTCGGGAAATGTTTGACCATGGTGATGCTTCATGGAATCCTTTACGGTCTATGTGGTGCTTTACAGACCGTGTGGAACCTCCTTGAAGTGGCCCTTGGCCCTGTGTGTGGTGTGAGGGACTTAATGTGAAGTATAGGACCAAGGCACACCACACATAGGCCCCACACGTTCCATGTGAGACCTTATAAACTGTTTGGTTGACCGTGTGGTAGCCTTGGGCTTGAGACTCCAAAGTTCTGAGCCTAAGGCAAGTGGTACGGCCCCTCTCACGGACCATTTCGTACTTCACGATCCATTATGCCCTTCAGTATGGGTGTCGGAGTGATATTTTTCTAGGTATTGGATCATTGTCTTGGATCTTCATCGTGATGAATTTTTCCTAAGTGAAGTGGTATGGAGGGGGACACGGACCGTGTTGCTTGGTACAGTCCGTACCACCTTCCGTGTGGGGTGTCTACGTTGAATTTTTCTATGGCATGAAATCTTCAAGCTCAAGCTAAGTTCACTTTCAAGCCCTCAATTCAAGCTTATTTGTGTGTTTTGGGGTCATCATGGGCCTCCTTCATCAAGTCAAGTTCAAAGGAATTCTATTGGCTAAGCTTTCCACAAGAACCGATAGAAGAATTAACTTTAAGCTTTCATATCTCTTAGCACATAAAAAACATTAATTGTCAAATTAAAGCTCTTTGAATTTTCATTCCAACACATCCGGGTTTTACCTTATTCTGAGTTCAGACCAAGATATTATGCCCGTCTTCATAAAGCACATCTGTGTAGAGTTCCCTGTGAATTGACTAAGTATCATCTCACGGAAGGGTTTCACGGTCCATTAGACCCTAGACGGACCGTGAAACCTTCTCATTGGACCCGTGGCATGAAATTTTATTCCACTTCGTTAGATGTTGTTTTGTAATTATGGCCTCTCCTAAGAGACTTTTATGACTTCCTATGTTATACAAAGACCTCAACTCTATTTCTCTAAATCAAATTCAATCCTACACTTAGAATTATGTTGAACTCTCCTAAAAACTCTCTCAAGAACTCTTCCAAAAATTAAGCTTGGAATCAAGGGAAAACTTTTTTCTTCGTCAAATATCTTCTTGAATTTCCATTAGCTAAGGTATGTGGAATTGATTCTTGGTCTCTTTCAACCAAGAAGACCCAAACTCTTTTCACTATAAATTCATGGAATTTTGCATTCTTTAAACATGGGTTTTGAATATTATTGTTTATTAAATTCAATTGAAGTATGGGCTATGCTTATTTGATGATTTTGAGTTGATTTAAGCCCTAGTACGTTGAATTACATTATCATTATGAATATTTTAATGTGTGTTGTCCCTTTAAAGTTTGATCTAAGCATGGGTGATCTATATTATGATTTAAATGTGTATTTACTTACTGATTTACATGAATTTCTTATTGTATTGATGATTTTAGATTGAATCCCAGTTATCCATTCTATTCTCACATCATTCATTGCATATGCATTTGTAAGCATTGGATTTTGTGAAAATTATGAAGTGGGTTAAGCTCAATAAAGTTATGTCATGATTTTGATAAGACATTGGTTATGACAAGAATGTGATCACATAAATGTCTATTGTTATTGGTGCATTGAGCACAATGGGTGCTTGCACCATGTATTCATGCGCTTGGGATATTCCTATGCATGAGAAGCATGATTATGAACTATGATTTGGTTTTTGAGCCCAAATATGATTGATTATGAACAATGGTTGGCTTTTAAGCCTAAATGTGCGTTAAAATTATTCGAATTGACTTTTGCCTCTTTTGAAAGTGTGTATATGTAAAAGTATTCTTGTGGGATGTTTTGACTTAACATCGATACACTGGGGGCGTCAGGACTATCCCCAAGGGTCCTCTCCCATTCCTTGAACTATGTGTCAGCATTCGAATGGTAGCCATCACTGAAACGTCTAGGTCGTAAGGGATTTTTATTAATTTATTGATATGATATGATATTGGAAATCCTTCTGAATAGATTGGATCGTAAGGAAGGTGTCCATCTACCGAAATGACTGGGTTGTCAGGTGTGATGTAGATTACCCTTGGCAAGTAATCTTTCCTACCGATGGGAGGTCTTTATCATACTAATTCATGTTATAGCATACATGAGTTTAATTTGTTGGTTGTAGTCCATCCATATTATATATGAGCATTATGGCATCTCACGCATCATTGATTTCATGGCATATTGTTATATTACTTTTCCTTGCTAGATATCTCTTTCTATACTATATTGTCTTTTCACCTAACATTGAATGAAGGTTTGTTAATTCATATGTGTTGCATCGCGGCATACTTAGGACATTCAAACGTACCAACACATACTTTTTGCCTACATGATCTACCTATGTAGGGGACTGGAGACTACCTTCATATGATATTGACGGCTAGATCGAATTTGAGAAAGTGTTGTGGTGATTCCTATCTTCAAAGCATAAACACCATCTATATACCTTATGTTGCTTCACTTTTGCTATTTACATTTAGGGGTGAGCTCGAAACATGTCTTGGCCCCCGTACTATTCTATGACTGGAGGCATTGTTTGGAGTCTTGTAGACTCTTGTCGGATCTATATGTTATACGTTGTATTTGGAACTTATGATTATGATTATCTATTGGATATGACTATTATGGATTGATTGTTAGAATTATGATAGGTATGTATGTTTTGATGTGGAAAGGTGGAAGATCCCAACTCCTATATTGCCCCCATAGAGTGGTCGTACTTACCCGCCCCTTAGTTCTTATGTGCTATGTACTAAGTGAACCCATGTTAATCCCTTATGCTATGGCATCCCCATAGTGTGAGTCTTACTTTCCCGTCCCTTAGAATTATATGTTTACTATTTATATATACACGCTTCCGAACCGATGATGTAAATATGAATACTTGACGCTTGTTTGGAGACTCTTAAGTTCCCATTTGCCCTGTTACTCCTAGGGCCTAGGTTCGAGTTGTGACAGATGGGATGCCTTCGGCTGTCACATTCATCGTGTCACGGCAAGGCCTTAGTGACATACTTCAAACCTCGTGCTATGATACACGGTTTATCATAACCCAATCCTAGGGCCTAGCATAACATGAAAAATGGGATACATGAAGGATCTTTGTCGTGACTCGAAACCAAGGTCTAGGAGTTACATGGCGTATAGGAACCCGAAAGTCCCCAAAAAAGCGTCATAGCATCCATTCATATATCATAAGTTCGGAAGAGCATATAGAATAGTAAACTCATAGTTCTAAGGGATGGGAAAGTAGGACTCATGCTATGGGAATGTCATAGGGATAGGGATCAATATAGATTCACATAACACATAGCATGTAAGGACTAAGGGGCGGGTAAGTATGCGTCACTCTATAGGGGGCAATACAGGACTTAGGATCTTTCACATTATAGCATAAATCCATATTATAACACTCATAATCAATCCATAATAACCATATCCAACAAGTAGCCATAAGCGTGATCCTAAATACAATACATAACATATATCCGTACAATAGTCTACAAGATGTCCAAAAATGCCTCGAGTCAAAAGATAGGATGGGGTCCAAGACAAGTCCCGAGCTCACCCACAAAGTAAATAACATAAATGGAGCAACATATGTAGAGGAATTATTGTTTGTCCTTGGAAGATAGGACTCACCACAACAAGTATGTCAAATACGTTCTAGCCGTCGAATGTGGATGAAGGAAATCTTCGGTCCCTACATGGTTAGATACAGTAGGAAAAAGTATGCATTAGTATGTTTAAATGTACTAAGTATGTGGGCATGCAATGCACATGAGTTCATTAAACCTCTATGCAATGTTAGACTACAAGGGCACATATATAGAAAGAATTATAAAACAAGAGAATAGTATATCATTATGCCATGATATGCATGATGTATGATGCAAAAATACTTCATCTATAATGGGATTGGACCATAACCGACATATGACCAAGTGAGCTGTAACTTGGAACTTCATTATCTACCCCACAATAGATAAAGAGGTGACCTACTTGCCAAAGGTAGATCAATAATTATTCATTATCCAAAAAGGGGCATAAACATATCTATGTTAGGCAAATAGTTTAGGAGAAAGGAGTATGGACCCTTGGGGATAGCCTACACTGCCTCCAATCCCATATGTGCTAAGTCTTCATCTCACAATAATATGTATACATGCTTATAAAAGCGGCATAAGTCTTGTCAAAACATAACAATGTTTACTTAGGCTTAAAAGAAAAATCACATTTCATAATCATGCATACTTAGGCTAAAAAGTCAAATAATACTTCATGTCATACTTTCATGCATACTTAGGCACATAGCTCCTTTGAGCACCTTCATGAGAAAAGAGTATGGACCCTTTGGGATAGCCCACCTTTCCTCCAACCTCAATCAGTGTTCCATAAACATAGTGGTGTACACACCCATAATTGCTCAAAGATCCAGAATCATAGATATTTATGTGATCACATTCTTGTCATACCTATTTTTTTCATTAAAATAATAAATATCATCATAATTAAGACTTAGCGCACATCATAAGCTTCATGAAAACCATAGTCATGTGTGCATATGCTATTAATGAGATGAGAATAGCATGAGCAATAGAGATTCAAACTTAAATCAACAATACATTATAAAATTCAATTGAAAATAAAATTAAATACGCATTTAAATCATAAAATAGATTACCCATGCTTAAAAATCAAGCATAAAAGAGGACATGCACATTCATATCTTTATAACCTCAATGCAATTCAACATATTAGGACTTGTATAACTTTAAATATATCAATAAAACATA
Source organism: Solanum rostratum (assembly GCA_029948455.1). Taxonomy (NCBI): domain Eukaryota; kingdom Viridiplantae; phylum Streptophyta; class Magnoliopsida; order Solanales; family Solanaceae; genus Solanum; species Solanum rostratum. The sequence goes on from CM057045.1 coordinate 39,673,097, forward strand.
GCCCATACATTCATTGATTTAATAAGCAATAATCTTAAAAACTCATATTAAAGTAAGCAAAATTTCATAAAACTCAATTGAAAAGAGATTGGATCTTCTTGGTTGAAAGGGACAAAGTATCAATCCCACATACCTAAGTTCACCAAGAAGGAGTAAGAAGAATTTTATGAAGATTGACATCCTTCCTTGAATCCCAAGATAATTATCCACTAGTGTTTTTGAGAGGATTTTTGAAGAGCGAGTTGAAATAATTCTAAGTCCGAGAATGAATTTTAATGAGTGTAGAAGAGTTTAGGTCATTTGAATGTCATAGGATAGCATAGGAAGTGTCAAAAGCCTCTTAGGATTAGCCATAATTACTAAGAAAACATTAATTAAGTGGAATAAAATTTATTACCAGGAGTCTCGTGAGAAGGTCTCATGGTCTGTACAAGGTCATACGGACTGTGAGCCCTTATGTGAAGCCACACTTAGCCAAATCGCAGGAAACACTATATGGAAAGGCTTTACAACAACAAGCATAACTTCTTGATCCGATCTCAAAATGAGGTGAAATATGATGTTCCAAAGCTGATTCAAAGTGCTTCAATTTGCTAGGTTGTAGGCCACCCAGATCTCTTTGTGATAAGAGCTATCACTATTTAAAATTGACCCTTCTATAGGTTCTTATGAAAAGCTTAGCCAATGGAATTCCATACTTGGAATATTACATGCCAACACCCATAAGGAGGGCATCACGACCTGTGACAGGTCACATGGACCATATATCCGCCCGTGAATCTTCACTTAGAAAAATTCTGAAATAATAAAGTTTCGAGATTGTGATCCCATACTGAGAAAATTATCACACTAGAGCCTATACAGATGACCTCACGGACCGTGAAGGGGTATACAGTCCGTAAGAGGTTCATGCATCACAAGCCTTAGCCAAAATGTATATTTTCAAGGACAAGGCCCTTGACACGATCCACCATATGGCCAGTGAAGACTCACACGAACCATGTGGGGTTCATGTATTGTGTGCCTTCATCTTAAATTCCACATTAATGCAAACACTTTACATAGAAGGCCCAAGGACACCTCAAGGCCCCTCTACACGACCCGAGGTTTTCACACGACCCATGGAGGTGCCCATATGGCTTCACCTAGGTCAAAAACTTTTTGAAATAAAATTTTAAGCTCCATTAAGGTCATAAAAAATCTGATTCCTTACAAACTTCATCCAAGCCTCTTAGCATTCATTAAGGATTTATAGGTAATTAAACGGCATTATGCGGAATTTAAAAGCGAGAAAAGGGCTATGGTAATAATCATATCAATGGAAATATGGAAAATCATCAACTTAAATTATAAACCATAATGTCCAAACACACCTTACAACATAAAAGCCTTAGTGGGGGCTAAGACATACCAAAGCTCCCCTCAAATACAAAAGTCATGAAAGTAAGATTGAATGTAAAAGTCTAAAACAAAACAACGTCAAAGGCGTAATGTCTCAAAATAACATAGCGACAAGGAAGAAATGTAGTCCCCCAACTAAAGGGCTCACAAAAGCTACTAGTCTTGAACGTAAAATCTATTCACGTGCTAGTAGAGGAGGAGTGTCAGTCCCTACATGGTCACATCATGTAGGCAAATATGTGTTAGTATGTTTAAATATACTTTTTATGCAAGACTCCATGTAAGCATGAAATTGTAATGTTATCATTCATAAAACTTAGAAGTCTCCATCCATGGAATCGTAATGTCGTCATAAAAACATGCAACACCACAACGAAAGAATAAGGCTCAATATGAAGTGAGGATGGATGCAACTAATGATAACATATTTAAGGAACAAATACATTAAAAACATAACATTGTGGGAAGGGACGATAACAAGCATTTAAGACCATGCGAGCTACTACATAGTTCCAACATAACCCCCCTATGTTGTTATAGGCAATCCATTTCTTTGGTTGAACTCCATCAACTTATGCATATATATCTTAACTTACATTGCTATTGTGGATCTAATGGCCTTAGGATAAGGGCTTTTATAGTGGCACATAGTTAATGGGACAAGAGGTTGCTTTTATGATCCTCTTACCGAACCTTACCTCTATATCTTATTCAATACTAAGTCAATCCCACGGAATACTTTAGAAATCATTATCATGGTCATGAAATTATAACTTTGAATTATAAGTAGCATTAGCATGATTAGGAGTAGCTCATTAACTTGGAAACCACTCATGTGAGGATTAGCCTCTCATGTAGAGGGTCCATCTTAAGCATCATTAAGTGCTTCACAACATGCTTACATATGTGACAATATTAATGACTTACAAAACTTACTTTTACCTATATTTTACATCATACAAAACTCATCATGAATGTAGTCGGCTTATCTAATGACTTAAAATAATAGGATTCAAGAGTATAATGCATAAAGATAATAAAATTTATGACTTTGAAACCAAGGTTCAACATCCCTAATCTTCATAAAAAATCCTAGATAATGAAATTGTATTATTCAACTTGGTAACCATAAGAACTCATAGTACATCATCACATTACTCTTTCAAGTCAACATACATAAAATTTATGTTATCAATACTATATTTAAAACATGCTCATGAATCTCATAATTTCTTAAGAACATACAAAAAAAGGTAAAAAGGATTTAGGGTTAGTCCCTGTGGGTGAAAGGGACCAATAAATCAAGTGCATATGCCTGGTAATAACCTTAAGAAAAGGATTAAGAAAGATGAAGAAGAAAGCTCTTGGATGAAAACCCTAGTCGGTTTCTTGGAGAGTGCTTTCTTAGAAAATCTAGGAGAGATTTGGGATGGTAAAAATGAGATTGAATGAGGGTTTACAGTCAAATATGGGAAATAAAGAATTCCATAAAATATATAGTTTCAGGTTTAGGATACAAGAAATGGACAAAATTGTCATTCATTAAAAACTGTCGAATTCAAAACCACGACCTCGATCGTGGTCATAAAACAATCTACAGATCATACTTGTTGTTTCGTCTTGTTCAACTTTTCAATCTTCTGAAGCTCCATCTACGAGACCCATCTACAACTTGTATATTTGTATAGGGTTGTGGACTCGTCCGTAGAGTACCTCAACATTTAGGAATATTTTCATTACTTTAGGACTCTATCCACGAGACCAAATAACAGTCCATAAACTTAAGTACAAGTCATCCTATTTATTCATATGTTTAAATTCATCAACCATATTTTCCATCAACTCAAGTCATCAAACCATAAGTCCACTCTACAGTCTGTAGTTCTATTTACGAACCATGAATTCCCATCGTACAACCCCTTCAAGACTTAGAAACATTTTTATCCAGGCTCACCCCATCCACCAGCTCTGTTTATGACAAGTGGTTTAACCACAAGTTATAAATAAGGCTTATACTTTGTCCTTCAACATTTCCAGTTCCACTTCTTCTGCACTTTCTAACTTCTAAAATTAGGGATCCTTATAGAATAACATGGTGATCAAAATCCTAAAGTACTCCAACCAATCCATCTTAATATATCACACATGAGTATTCACAAGGTAAACAAGAATTAGTGATAATATAAGAGGAGGCAGAGAAATGGACTTCACCTTTAACTCTAAGGAAAGAAGTAACTTTAGTATGTAATGAAAGGACAATACAAAATCTTTACATAATGCCTCTAGATGTTTTAGCATAGGCGGGGGCTAAGAAACATCCCTAGTTCACCCTTATGTATGCCTCTAGATGTTTTAGCATAGGCGGGGGCTAAGAAACATCCCTAGTTCACCCTAAAAGGAATGTAATACAAGAATTAATCTCATAATATTCTAAAAGCTAAAGCAACAATGGTAAAGTAATGTTGGGTTTACCCTCAAAGCATTAGGACTCACCACAAAGTCTTTGAAGCAAATGTCAAGATCTTGCCATAAAAATGATCTGACAAATGATCATCTGCCCCAATATCATAATATAATATAGGCAAACAAGTATGTGTTACAATGTTTGAATATTCCAAGTATGAAGGAAATGCATTGTAATGTGAAACATATAGTATAAAAAGCAAGTAAAAATCATGATATGATATGAAATTAAAAAGCATAAGTTAACATGTAAATGATCAAGGCACAGGTGAATCATAAATGTGGTCATGTGATGTTTTATAAAAAACCATACATATGTGGGATATAACCATAAGCGACAATAAGACTATACAAGTTATAACATGAAATCTTTGTGTTTCCCCTACATCAAAAAGAGGGGAGTCTACTTGCCAAGGTAGAACAATACCCTGCTAAGTAGGTGTCATGACTCATGTGCTACATGTGGATCCACCAGCTAGGCCATATTTAAAAAAGTCCTATTGTACCGTGTAATTATGAGACTTGGAACTTCTACTAAAACTTCTAGGGTTCAGTCTCCACCTCAAGTCTTAATCAGTGCTAAATCAAATTCCACGTAATATATATTCATGTAGGAAAGACAATTCAAGTCAAGTAATCAAATTCATAAAATCAGGCTTAAGAAATAGCTCATTTTCATGTAAATTGAGTTATATTGGTGTAGGCCTTACACCATTACAAATCATATTCGATTTGATTATAACAGGGTCTTAAGTCAGCTTCAAGGCCTTAAGTCACCCTTGTTTCATAAACTTTTATAAACACTTGAATTTTTATAATCATGAAAAAAGAAAAAAATTAGGGCGAAAGTATGGGTTCAAACTTAATAAGCTTAAAATCATATAATTGAATTGAATTCATGCATAATCATGTAATTTGAAATCAACTAAATATAAATAAAGAGAACCCATAAATAATTTCATCAACCCTAGATAGCACATATAAGAATTTTCTTACAAATCATGTAATTCATGCAATTTAATATAACTCATTCATAGTTAAATAGATAATAACAATATAAACCATAATCCAAGCAGTTGAAATTTGGACTATGAAAATCCTTAAAATGCATATTTGAATTCTGATAAAATAAAATAAGGAATTCTTTGGGTACCATGGATGAAAGTGACCCATACCCACATACTTTGGATAAATTACTAAAAGGAATATTGAATTGAGTTGTGAAGATTGAATTCTTCAATGGAACTTGAAGTGGAAGAACTTGAGAGTATTTTGAGTGGTTAGAAGTTTAGGGTGAGAATGAGGTGAATATGGCATGGGTTGGGACGATTATAAGTAGTTATAGGGTCAAAATGACTTATATTAGAAATTTGGAGGGTAGAAAATGATGAGAATGCCCTTCGTAAATTTTTGCAAGACATGATCTATGAGACCTTACTACAAATCGTAGATCAGTCTAAAACTTGTACTCTTCATCCGTAGATCCTGGGTAATGTTATATCCTTCAGATTTTCATCCACGAAACAACTCTAGGGGCTCATCATGTCTTCTACGGTCCGTAGATACCCCTCTTAAACTTACCCTTCATTTAGCCAAAAATTTATATTTCACTGTCCAATACACGAGCCCAAAAATATGACACATAATTCCTTATACAAGTCGTACATTGCCTCTATACTAGTCAAATTTTGACAAGTTGCATTGTCTTAACTACGAACCTTTTCTACAAAAAATCAATTGGTTTCGTCTTGTCAAGTAAAATTTTAACACAATTTGAAACTCACCTATGACTGATATCTACGAGTCATGATTCCATTTATTACTGATAGTCAGGTTTGGTACAGTGACCCAGTTCTAGGAAGTTTTCCAAGTATAGTGGGCATCAACAAGACCCCATCCATAACCTATAGAATGACATACAAGTCAAAGATGTGCCCGTGGATCCTGCACTAGATCTAGTTTCTACATTTCTTTCGATAATCCAGCTGTATATGGGGTATTATATGCATCAAGAAAAGTCAACACTGCAGCGATAAAAACAATGCTCAATGATTCTTTGATACCATCAGAGTATGTATATATACTCTTATACTAGGAAATACACAATTTAGTGCTTCAATAAAAATAATACAATTTTTAATACTAACCTACAAACATTTCAATCTAAAAAAATTAAACATTAAAAAACACATATAACATTTCAAACACATATACACAAATACATCAAAGTTTCAATATTTAAAACACAAATCCTACTATTCACTTTGATGTACACAATTGCTTGGTACGAAAAATACTATATATCAAAGATGAAAATGCAACATAAACAATAATTATAAGTCTAGCATTTTCTTCCATGAGTTTTCTTCACCCACCGTCCAGGATTTTTAGAATCACTACATTCACCACTCAGTTACTTCTGTCGACTATAATGCCATTATAATAAATCATATCTTGATTGTAGCAAATCCATATAAAAATAATCTACATAAATTGGAGGATTCCCCATTTAATAGTCAGCAAATCATTCAACAAAAATACCACAATCATTGTAAAAAACCAAAAATTAATTTAGCTAATCCGAAAAATATAAAGTAGTGATCAGAGTACGTAAGTAAAAATAAAAACATACATATTTTTTGTGTTGATAGATTTTCAACCAATTAAACGTCAAATGGATCATCTAACTGATGACCCTTACGAACACCAATAGTTTAATCAATGTTATCTCTTTATTTGTAGAAACCAATTTTGATAAAAAACACAACAACAATAACACAAGAAAGGATTCTATAGCTTGTTGTACGGATGTCATGTTTTGTGGACATTGCATGGAATTATACATATAAAAATACCTATCATAGAATGATAAAACAACCATAATCTAGTGTTGTTTACTACTTCCCAAGTGAATAAGGAAAAGCACATAGTCAACCTCACTTCAGACTATTGTAACACCTTCTATGCGACTCGAAAAATGCCCTATAGTATATATCTCAAATATCACAAAATCCATCCATGACTTTGCAAATACGACTTCATATTCGTTTTTAGGGGGGGAAATTATTTTGGAAAGGGGTGTCATTCAATTTTTTGTGGCACGTATCGAAAGATAATTTTTAGGTTATTTAGGACTTATATAGTAGGGTACACGACTAGTCCACATTGAAAACTTGGTACCCCATAGTATTTAATAAGATAAGGGAAATATTAAACTTCGCACGAAAATAACATACACTGCAACAAGTCCACGTCGCAGACTTATCTCACCATTGGTCAATTTTTTTTTAATTTTCACTCTTTCTGTTGAGGACATTTGGGTGAAAGCCTAATGTCCATATAGATGGGATTTCCTCATTGTTCAACCATCTTAAGCCAGAGAACACACAAAAACCCACTCCAAATCCTCTCTAAGCTTCATCGAATCCTCCATTTGGTATGAACTTTTGTTGGAATTCAAGAACCCAAGTGAAGCCCTAAATCTTCTTCAAGTTTTCCTTCAAGTAATTCCATGTTGAGGGTATGTGGGTTTCATTCTTGGGGATTCTTCCACCCAAGAAGCCCAATCCTTCTTTTTAATAAAATTTCATTATTTTAAGAGTTAATACTTTATGGATAACTTTTATTATACTTTATAAACATGATTTAAGTCTGAATTCTTAAAGGAATGATTTTATTATGCATGAACCCCATTGGGGTTTGAAATTACGATGGATTTTATGATACTAAAGCTATGTACTCTATAATTCCATGAAAATCTATAAAAGAACTTGTGAATTTTGGTTGGATTTCACCAATACCCAAATTGGTTTTTCTACTACAATGTTGGTGGGTTGATTAGAATGACTTTAAAATAAATTGATCTTTTCTCTGTCATGTTTTATACTCTTGAATTTTATGGTCTTAGGCATATGTACATATAAGCACCATTATTTATCAAGGTATGATCCAAGCTTCGTATGTTGATGAAAGCCTTATAAAAGATGTGTGATTGATGAATTCCAAGAATCATGAAAGGCTATTATGCATGCCTTGGGCTATGAGAATATTGTGAAAATTAGGAATGATATGAGGTTCTATCTTTGATATTATGAAGATTTGGTTTTTATGAGCTACTATATGATGATACTTTAATATTATAAGACTTCGTATACGATAACTATAAAATATGAATTGAGTATTCCTTGGTGTTGTGACCTAGCTGAGAGGAACTTGGAGATAACCATTGTCCCTTAATATGTTGCCAACATAGGTTTATGATTAGTTAATGGATCCATAAAGCTCTTATTGCATGATTTACCAATAAGGGTGGTGTTTTCATATGACACATGCTCATTAATAATCAAAAAGGGTGGTGTTCTTGTAAGGATCATTTTTTATACTAATGAATAAGGATGGTGTTCCCGTAAGGCATTATAAAGAACTTTCCAAATTGGGGGGTAAGTGCCCCTAAAGTGAGGTGTTTGGTTTACCTTTGCAAAGTAGACAACTCCTTGACCAATGCGGAGTGAACATCGGAATTTCAAGAAGTAGTTCACTTTGTCATATATGTCGATTATAGTCCCTTCCCATCCAAGTATGATATGATTTATGGTTTGGCTATCATCATGCATGTTTTTGACTAAGCATTGATTATTTATGCTATATTGAGCCTATATCCATTGATTATGATTATGCATAATGTTTAATTAGGACTTTTATTTCTTGTTGCCTTACAGCCCCCATACTTAGTACATTCCAAGTACTAACATAAACCTTTTGCCTAAATGATCTAACCATGTAGGGACTGGAGCTCTTATTCATCCTCCTTCTCCACGTGGCTAGATAGATTGATTAAGTCCTCCACTTTTTTAAAACGTCCACTTACTTTCATGCTTTTGTTAAGACCTTTCTATTTTTCGATATTATTTATTGAGGGTGACAAATGTCTTGGCACCCGTTTCACTCATGTTAGAGGTTTTATTTTATATGAATATGTATGCTATGAGCTTGAATCCTATTATGTTTACGTAATTATTAGATAATTCCCTTAGACCATATAACCTTATGTGTTGTTGAATGTTAATCATTAGATGTATGTCCTAAGTCTATAATTCCCTCATAGCGTGAATCATACTTACCTGCCTCTTAGTCTTTATTTTCTATGTGTTCATGCTAATCCTCTTCCTTATTACATCTCCTTAGCTTGAGTCCAAAGTCCCTTTCCCCTATATTTATGTGCTTGTTGTTTAATTACATTTCCATAACCAAGGATGCGCTATTTATGCATAAGAGGCTTTTTTAGGGTCTCTTTTGTTTCCCATTCTGTATGTCAAACCTAGGACCTAAGCTTGAGTTGTGATAAGCTTAGTATCATAGCACTAGGTTTGTAAATAGTCCTAAAAATCCAACACACTGTGTCAAGTAGATTCTTATTCATGGTTGTGAAGTGCGCACAAGTATGAATAGGTGGCTATGAGCCATTTTAGGAATGATTCACTTCTACATATTCTATGTCGTTATTTAAGAGTTAAATTAAGACATCATATTCCTAATAGTTGGTCTTTTGCTCTTCTAAATCATGCCTCAAAGGATAAAGGAAAGGAGAGCTCCTACCTCAGGGGTGATGTGGCCCCTTCGGCTCCACAAGAAAGGTGGGAATCACTCATCCGAGTACTAGAATGTTGTCACTTTGTGTGCACAAGCCCAGACCAACCAAATGAACCAAGGAGCCCAAGCTTCTCATGCTCTTGCCCAAGGAGCCCAAGCTTCTCATGCTTTTAAACTCCCTAATAATCTCGTCTTTGAGTGGGAAGGTCATAACTCGGTGGTAAAGGGTAGGATCATTTCTTGTCTTAAGCCCTAAAAGCTGATTTCCAAGGGTTGAATTTATCATCTTTTAAGTGTTAGGGATGTTGAGTCCAAAGGCTCTCCTACTGAGTCAGTTCCATTGGTCAATGGGATTATTTATGTCTTTCTCGAGGAGCTTCCCAGTGTCCCTCCCAAAAGGGTCCCTCCCAAAAGGGAGATATGTTTTGGTGTAGATGTCCTCCCCGATGCACAACCCATTTCCATTCCTCCCAATCACATGGCCCTAGCGAAATTGAATGAGTTAAAGGATCAATTACAAGATTTATTGGAGAAGGGTTTTCTAAGTCCTAGCAAGTCACCTTAGGGTGCACCAGTGTTTTTTATGAAGTAGCATGGCTAACATAGAATATATATCAACTACCGACAACTCAATAGGGTCACCATAAAGAACAAGTATCATTTTTCAAGGATAGATGACCTATTTGATAAATATCAAGAGGCTAGTCCTTTTCGTAAGATCGATCTCGGGTTCGGTTATCATCAAATGTGGGAAACAGAGTGTGATATACCTAAGTCAGCATTTTGGACTTTATATGGCGATTTTGAGTTTATAACGATGTGTTTTGCATAACTAATGCATCGACTATATTCATAGATCTTATGAATAGGGTCTTTAAACCCTACCATGACACGTTTTTTGTTATGTTCATAGATGATATTTTGATTTACTCCTCGAATGAGGAAGAGCATGTGAAACAGTTGAGGGTAGTATTGTAGACCTTGAGGGATGAGAGATTATTTACTATGTTTGATAAATATGAGTTTTGGTTGAAAGAGGTTTCCTTTCTAGGGCATGTGGTGTCGATTAAAGGGATTAATATGGATCCTAAATAGGTGGAAGTGGTGAGGAATAGGCTAAGGGCCTTGACTCCAATGGACATTAGGAGTTTCTTAGGCTTGGCAGGGCACTACTGGAGATTTTTCTAGGGTTTCTCTTCTATTGATTCTCCTTTGAAAAAGTTGACACAAAAGAAGGCAAAATTGTTTTGGACCGATGAAAGTGAAAGGAGCTTCCAAACTTTGAAGGACAAGGTTACATCTAATCCTATATTGGCTCTATCAGAAGGGTTAGAAGGGTTAGAACGATTTATGGTGTATTGTAATATTTCAAGTATTTGTTTGGGGTGTGTATTTATGCCAAGTAGCAAAGTTATTGACTATGCTTCTAGTAAACTTAAAGTGCATGAGCCTAATTATCCTACTTAGGGTGTTGAATTGGTGGTCATGGTGTTTGCTTTGAAAATATGGTGTTATTATTTGTATGGGGTTCATGTAGATTTATTCACCGACCACAAGAGTCTCCAATTTGTGTTCACCCAAAGATATCTTAATTGAGGCAATTTGGTTGGTTAGAACTCCTTAAATATTATGATATGAGTGTGTATAATCATTTTGTCAAGGCTAAAGTTGTGGTCTATGCCTTAAGTAGGGTGTGCAAGGGAGTGCAGTTCCTTTTGATGATGACAAGAAGGAATTGGCAAAAGAAGTTCGCTGGTTGGTTGTATTGGGAGTTAGATTGAGTGAATTTTAAAGTGGTGGCATGGTGGCTATTGATGGTTCCAAATCTTCTTTTATTGAAGAGGTCAAATCCTAACAAGACCTTGACCCCTCTTCGTTAGAGTTCAACTCTTTGGTGAAAGAGGGCAAGGCATAGGTTTTCCCCTAAGGGGGAGATAGTGTCCTTAGATATCAGAGTAGGTTGTGTGTGCTTGATATTGATGGATTGAGGAACTTAATTTTTGAAGAGTCACATAATTCATCTTATTCCATTAACCGCGACTCTACCAAGATATACAGATATTTGAGAGATGTGTATTAGTCGGGAGGTATGAAAACAAAAATTTCCAAGTTTGTCTCCGATTCTCACAATTATCAACATGTCAAACAAGGCCAGGTTGCCTAGCCCAAGATATAGATATTCATACTTCGAAGTGGGAAGAAATCAACATGGACTTTATGATTGGCTTACGTAAGAGAAAGATGTATTTTGATTCCAAATGAGTTATTATTGATAGAATGTCAAAATTGGCTCACTTCCTACCGGTTAAGACCACTTATGGTGCAAAAGATAATGATAAATTGTACATCCATGTGTCGGTTTGATTGCGTGGAGTTCCATTAGTTATTATTTTGGATCATTGTGCTCAATTTACTTCACACCTTTGGATGTCCTTCGAAAAATGTCTTGGTAATAAAGACAAGCATAGCACGACCTTCCACCCACAAACAGATGGTCATGCCCAAAGAACCATTCAAACTCTTGAGGATATGATTACATCTAGTGTTTTGGAGTTTTAGGGTAGTTTTTATAAGTGTCTTCCACTTATTGAGTTTTCTTACAACAATAGTTATCATTCTAGCATCGGAACTGCTCACTTTGAAGCCTTATATAGTAGACGTTATAGGTCCTTATTTGGGTAGTTTGTTGTAGTTGAAATGGCTTTGTTATGTCTGGATTTGGTTATGGAAGCTTTGGATAAGGTAAGGCTTATTAGGAAGATTGAACATGTCTCAAAGTAGGCAAAAGTCCTACTCCAATGTGAGAAGAAGGGATCTTTAGTTTGGTGTTGATGATTGGGAGTATTTGAAGGTCTCACCCATGAAGGGTGTTGTTTGGTTCGACAAGAAGGGTAAGGTGATCCCAAGGTATGTAGGTTTGTATAAAATCTTGAGGATATTTGGAAATGTAGCCTATGAGTTTGAGTTTCCAATGGAGATGAGTATGGTCCATCCAATTTTCCATGTACCTATGTTGAGGAAGGGTGTAGGTGACACAAGTTCTATGGTGCCTTTTGAGCTAATGGGAGTTGTGGTAGATAACTTTACTTCTGAGGATGTTCTGGTGGAGATATTATATATAAAAGTGATGAGGTTAAAACACAATGATGTGGAATCCATTAATGTTCTTCAACGAATCAAGAAGTCGAAAATGCCACATCGAAAGCCGAAGTTGTAAGGACCCACACTTGTATGACCTTAATTGTTCTTAGTATTTTGTTCTGGAAAGTTTTTGACCAAGGTGACACCATATGGACACTCCCACGGGTCATGTGACTCACCATGGGCTATGTGGTGGAGCCTTTAGGTGGTCCTTGGCGTTGTATGTAGAGTGTTGGCCTTATGTTGGAGTTTGAGACCAAGGCACACACCACATGAACTCCTCACGGTCCATATGGCACTTTATGGGTTGTGTGGTGGCTTGTGTGATGTATCTATGGCCTTGAAGAACCTATTTTATGCTAGGGGTTTTCATACATGAACCTCATAGGTTCTGTATAGCCCTTCGCATTCCATATGGCCCTCCGTATGGGCGTTAGATTTAAAATTTTCTAAGTATGGAATCACCATCTCAAAACTTTGTCAGTGATGTTATTCGCTAAGTGAAGCACCATGAAAGGCCACACGATCTGTCTGACCCCTATATGGGACCCCCAAATCAGTTTATACTCCTTCATTACTATTCGTTCTTGTTCTAACACTTAGCTTCGCATTTACTCGCTCTAAGGCTTTTTGAATCCTTTTTTCAAGCTCTAATCGGAGGTTTCCCATCGAAGCTTCAAGCACAAGCTAAATTCACTTTCAAGCACTTAATCCAAGCTTATTTGTTTGGTTTAGGGTCATCATGGGTCTCCTACATCAAGCCAAGTCCAAATGCATTCCATTGGCTAAGTTTTTCATATGAATTGGTAGAAGGGTCAACTTTAAATAGTCAAACCCCTTTCATAAAAATATCTGGGTGGCCTACAACCTACCAAATTTAAGATCTTTGAATTAGCTTTCCAACGCATCAAGTTTCATCTTATTCCGTGTTCAGATCATGAAGTTATGTCCATTATTGTAAAGCCTGTCCATGTTGTGTTCTCTCCGTTTTGGCAGGCTTCACGGAAGGGCTCACAGTCCATGTGAACTTGTACGGACTGTGAGACCTTCTCATGGGTTCCCTGGCAACAATTCTTATTCCGTTCTATTAATGGTGTTATTGTCATTATGGCTACTCCTAAGGGGCTTTTGTGACTTTCTATTATATCCCAAGACATTCAAATGACCTATACTCTTCTTCTCTCATTCAAATTAATTCTCACATAGGGACCAGGGACTACTTTCATCCACTGCTTGATGGCTCGATCGGTTTGAGACATTTGATGTGGTGAGTCCTATCTTCCAAGGACTAGCCACCATTCATCTACCTATGTTGCTTCTGTTTATGCTATTTTCGTTGAGGGTGAACCAGAGATATATCGTTGCCCCTGTCTTATCTTATGACAAGACCCATTGTTGGATATCCTATAGACTCTTGTACGAATGTATCATATATGTTGTATTCGGAGATTATGCATAAGGTTACTTATTGGATATGGTTATTATGGATTGATTATGAGTGTTATGATATAGATTTATGCTAGGATGTGAAAGATCCTAAGTCTCGTATTGCCCCCATAGAGTGAGTCATACTTACCCGCCCCTTAGTCCTTATGTGCTATATGTTATATGAATCCATGTTAATCTCTATCCCTATGATATCCCCACAGAGTGAGCCTTACTTTCTTGTCCCTAAGAACTATATGTTTACTATTCCATAAGCGCTTCAAGACCGATGATGTGTGAATGGAGGCTATGAGGCTTTTGTGGGGACTCTCGGGTTTCCATTCACAATGTCACTCCTAGACCCTAGGTATGGGTTATGATAGAAGCAGACATGAAAAAGCGATACTCTTACCTTTTCCGCTCTACTCAAGCCTAAGGTAACAAGTTAATCTTGTATATAGTGTCAAGTAGTGCACTTCGGCCCCTCTACATCATGTTGCATGCATACATACTTATAAGAGATGTTTTGGTGATTTTGATGCATAACATTGAAATTCTCATGAAAATAATGTTTAACAGCACCTATGCATTCATGAGGGCTGAAAGTTGTCTAATCACTCTTTTAAGTATGTTTCCATCACATTTGAGGATGAATGTTCCCAATTGAGAGATATTGTAACACCTCTTACTTAACTAGAAAATGCCCTATAGTGTATTTCTTGAATATCTTGATATCCATGTATGATTTTGAAAACCTGACTTTATATTTTTTTTCAAGGGGCAAAATTGTGTAGGAAAGGGGTGGTCTTCGATTTATTGGTGGCCTATAATAAAAAATAAGTTTTCGAGTGATTCGAGTCTTATTCAGTGGGGTACGGAAACAGTCCGCATCGCGGACTTAGTTCCCCATGGTACAAAAATGACGTAAATTCTTTTCTAGGTCAAAACTAGGGAATATTATACTTTGCACGAAAATACCTACACCACAACAAGTCCGCATCACTAATTTGTCTCACCATAGGTAAAACTTTTTTCAATTTTATCTATTTTGGCTAAGGGCATTAGGGTAATAGCCCAATGCCTATATAGATAGTATTCCCTCATTGTTCAACCATTTTAAGGCCTAGAACTCACAAAAACACACTCAAAATCCTCTCTTTAACTTCATTGAATCCTCCAATCAACCTCAAGACCTTCAAGAATATTTGTTGGAATTCAAGAACCCAAGTGATGCCCCAGGTCTTCCTCAAGTTTTCCTTCAAGAAATTCCAAGTGTAAGATATGTGGGTTTCATTAATGGGGATTCTTCCACCCATGAAGCCCAATCTATCTTTTTAATAAAATTTCATGATTTCAAAAGTTTATACTTTATGGGTAACTCTTATTATGCATTATAAACATTATTTAAGTGTGAATTCTACAAGTATTAATTTTATTATGTATGAACAACCATTGAGGTTTTATATTAAAGCTATGTACTCTATAATGTAATGAATAGCTATGAAAGAACTCTTGAATTTTAGATAGATTTCATGATACCCAAATTGGGGTTTCTGCTACAAGTTTTGTTGGTTGATTTGAATGACTGTAAAATGAATCATTTTTACTTCCATCGTGTTCTCTGTCTTTAATTGCATGATTTTGAGCATATGTACATATACACACCATGCTTTGATCAAGTTATGAAGAAAGCTTCTTATGTTGACGAAATCCTTATGGCCAGATATGTGAATGATAAATGTAATGAATCTTGAATGGCCATTATGCATGCTATGAGCTATGTGAATATTGTAAAAATTATGAATTATATGAGGCCCTATCTTTCATATTTTGAAGTTTTGATTTTGATGAGCTACTCTATGATACTCTAAGACTTTGTATAATATGACTATGAATATAAATTGAGTATTCCTTGGTATTGTGACCTAGCACCAAGAGCACCTTGGTAGATAATTATTGTCCCTTAAATATGTTGCCACCATGTGTTTATTACTAGATAATTAATCCATATAGGTATTGTTGCATGATTGACAAAAAAAGGATTGTGTTCCTCTATGACACATGCTAATTAATAACTGAAAAAGGTGGTGTTCTTGTAAGGCTCTTCTCCTATATTAACTGAAAGAGTGGTGTTCTCGTAGGGAATTTGTGAAGTACTCCCCAAAATTAGGTATGTACTTGTAAGGTGAAGTGTCTAGTTTACCTTTGCAATGTAGACCACTCTTTGTGGAGTGTGGAGTTGACATTGGAATTCCAAGTAGTAGCTTACTTGGTCTTACATGTAAGTTCTGGTCCCTCCCCGTACTAAGTATGATATGATTTATGGTTTGGCTATCCTCATGCATATTTTTGACTATGTATTGACAATTCATGCCATATTGAGCTTATATCGATTGATTATGATTATGCATGTTTTTTAAATATGGCTTATGTTTTTTGTTGCATTGTACCGTGCATACTTAGTACTTTTTGCCTATAAGATCTAACCTTATAGGGACAGGAGCTTCTATTCATCCTCCTTCTCCATGTTGCTAGAGAGAATGATTAAAGATTGTTATTGGTGAGTTCTCCATTTCAAGGAAAATATTCACTTAATTTCATGCTTTAGTTAAGACTTGTCTATTTATGAGTATTTATCTTTTTGGGGTGAGCCCAGAAGATGTCTTTGCCCCCATTCCACTTATGTTTGAGGTGTTGTTTGGTATGGATATATATGCTATGAGCTTGACTCCTATTATGTTTATGTAATTATTAGATACTTCCCTTAGTCCTTATACCCTCATGTGTTGTTAAATGTTGATGATGAGATCGAAGTCCTAAGTCCTTATTGCCCCCATAGCGTGAGTCAAACTTATCTACCCCTTAGTCCATATTTGCTATGTGTTCATGATAATTATCTTTCCTACAACATCCCCATAGCTTGACTCCGAATTTCTGTTTCCCCTAGACCTATGTTTGTTTTTTGTTTAATTATGCTTCAACAACCAAGGATGTGCTATGTATTCTTAAGAGGCTTATTTGGGGTCCCTTCGAGTTCCCTATTCGTCATGTCACACCTAGGTCCTATGCTTTGGTTGTGACAATAGTATTGCAAAAGAGTCGATACCCACACATATACTCAATGATATATCTTTCCTTAGCAATCAAATTAGACTCATTTCCTCCACACATAAATTTTTCATATAACTTGAAAATACAATCACTAAAGAAATTATCAGTTGTTACCATCCTTTTTAGCATATTTTTGCTCTTTGTCTTCTTCCTCAAATAATAGAAAATCACATCAAGGTGCTAGATGGAAAACAGCCAAGAAAATAATCAGAAAGAAGCATAATAACAATCGGAAAAATGCTATATTATTATGCAATACCATAAAAGTACTTCAATATTATTATGGGAGAATAAAGGAAGAAGAAGTGTTTTTTGAAAACTGTTAAATTACATTATGATACTATATCAACATATGTATACTATGATGCTATCAAAAAGAAAAAAATGACTTCAATAGAAGAGTGTTAAGTTATTATAGGATACTGTCACAGTACACATAAATTCAATGGTATCGAGGAATAACAATAGTGATTTTATCAAAAATCAAAGAAAATGTAAGACAAAACATACGAAAGAGACATTAAAGAATACATAAAGAACAAGAGATTGCTTTTCTAGGATAACTTAACACGTGGAACCACATCCTTGATGACACAAAATAAACCTTAAAGTCATATGGAGAATGCAAGCAGTCATCATCATTAGAGTAAACAACAACAATTCACCTACACAATAAAGCATACAAATATATGTTTATCAATCATAGAAAATTATGAAATTTAAAAAAAACACTAAATAGAAAATACATACACTTTAGTGATTCTAACTTGATCAATAAATAACGAAAACTACACTATAATATTGTACTCTACAGAGGCGGTAGTATTAGGAATTAACGGGGACCTGCCTTTAACCAACTTAACATATGCTTAATCAAGCTTACTAAGACCAGAACCAGCAATAAATAGAGATTGATGTGCCTCACTAGGCTTTACATTCCATTGCCTCCAATAAAATTGAGATGTTTTACAGTCATCATCTACCTAAATTATTAATGTGCCTTCAGGAATAAAACACTCAACAGATTCTGATTCAGGCTCATTATCCACACTATCTTTTGCATTATAGTTGCATCAACTATAGATGCACGACCAAAATCTGTTGTACCAAAATGGGCTTTTGATGCCATCCCACTGGTCTGAGATTCACAAAAGAACATCTGTTGCAGGTAAACTAAAAGCAATATTGTGAATAAGCACATCACCTGCAGAATCATTGCCAGTAGCAATACCATCCCTAACGCTTTCATCCACATACATCTGTTCCATTATGTCTAGGATCTTATACGCGAGAACCATGCAAAACACTATCAACTCCTTTCAGTAGTAACTCCCTATTGATCAACTTCTTGTACAGAAGCACTATTCCTAACATATTCATTTGCCTCAACTGTAGTGCCAATTGCTTGATGTTTAGCAACACTATCCCCAACAACTCAATCATTTTGACATGTCACAACATTAGAACATCGATGAATAGTTGCTATAATTATCGCGGCTATATTCGACACAGTTAAATCCAAAAAAAAACATCATCCAATAAGATATCACATTTCAACTTCGTATCAGTTAAAGATTTTTTTGCACCTTCTTCTTTCTTTTTATAATAATCTTGTGTAATAACAGCAATAGTAGACTCAAGCATAGAAACAAACACAAACTCAAACTGGGATCTACCATCATTAATAT